>DF360221.1:34102-53165 GCA_000787875.1 Solanum virginianum | reverse complement strand
TTGTAGATTTGGGAAAGTTTGATAAGCTGGTAAATTGCGAGAGTTTGATAAGTTTGTGAATTGGGAAAGTCCGGATAAGTTAGTAAGTTGGGAGAGTTTGATAAGTTTGCGAAGAGTGTGAGTATGAATAGTGGCGCTAGAGTTGTCTGTATTGTTGGTATTAAATACCATGTTCAGGTTTGTGTGATGTGTCTTCGGGGCTTGTAAATCGACAGAATATGTCATAATTATTATTTTGAACTCATGAACGACCATGTTTTTGCATGTGAATATTTCACTTATGTTGGAAGTTTATGATAATGATTTTGTCCATGCACATCTATATATATGTTTTGATGTTGACACTACACCTGGGCACGACTCGATATCCCGAGCGATCCATGACATATCTATGGTGGACGCGACTCGGATATTTTGATAATGTGGACATACATTTACCATTATACTTGGCCTTGTTTGCTATACACCATTTATTCTTGTAATTAAATATTTTGAGATTCTATGTGTGCATTTGACCATTGTACATTTTGCCTTGGTTTGATAATTTGAACAACAAAAGTAATATTCTTGATGTTCAATTTGTAAATATGTAAAAGTCTGGAAAAATCTTGTGTAATGATTGAAACCTTTGCTGTGAACTGAAGGAAGTTGTTTATCCGTAGCTTTTTGATATAGCAATTTTATATTGAGAAATTGTTGTAGTTGTCTCAGTGATCTGATGTTAGTCTTTGTCATTCAGATATTTGATTTCCTTATTCAGATGTTCCTATGATATGGCATCTCATGTATCCTATATTAGTTGTTGCGTTTGGCTTCCATACTCCTGTGGAGACTTACTACTCTGGTTTGGATTTTTGAAAGTAAGTATGTCAGTATTTTGAATATGTGCTTAGCATAAGTATTTTTGATATTTTGAGTAGACAAGTAACCACTATACTTTGCTTTAATACTTATCCTGATATAAATACTCTGTACATGCTGCTTTACATATTCGGTACATCCTTCGTACCGACCCCCTCTCTTCGGGGGCAGCATTTCATGCCCACAGGGACAGACTTACAGGATAGCGAGCGAGCTCAGGATCTCTAATTGACGTTTGAAGTGCTCCTTTTCTTCGGAGCAAACATTGGTACTATACACTTATTACCTTAGTCTGTATTCAAGTACATAGTCGAGGGTATGACGGGGCTCTATCCCGTACTAGGTTCAGTTCAGTTGTATAGAGGTCTGTGGATTCCTGTGAGTATGGGCTATGTCAATTCGTTTGTATATTATGTTTGTATGCTGAGTTTGGGAGACATTTCAGACAGTTTGGATATGACGTTTGTATGCTGTGTTTGTTGGGCGGTTTAACTGCAGCGGTGACCTTGTCGGCCCGCATATATATGATATGTATGTTGATCTGTCTGTACTGTCTATTGAAACTTTCTAATTTCAGGTGGTTAGTGAGTAAAACAGAGGAAACTCTATCGAAATTTCTGTAAATGATATAATGACTATATTCTGAGTTTGGCTTAGTAGTGCCATTTGGGTGCCCCAATCAGGTACAGGAGGCTACAGGACATTTAGGATGTTACTCTTCATTCTGATCTTAGAATCGTGCGTTAGAGCGGTATTATTAGGGTGATTCCTATCTGACAAAAAAAATTATTTTGGTTTCAGAGATGTCTTCGAGAAAGACGCCAGCTGCCCGGAGGGGCAGGCCTGTAGTGGTAAGTGAGACTGTTTTGAGTTTATTGGAGTTATTGAAGCTTGTTATTAGGTATGTATGTTATGCAGTAGTATGTTAGATTGGGATTAAGAGTTAATGCCTACTTGTTATATTACAGTCATTATGGCGTGAAGGAATGGGCTGTGAATCATTCATGAGTACTTGGGGATCATGCTGTGACTTGTACAGTCGTTTGACATTCGGGGACGAATGTTCTTAATGGGGGGAGGATGTTAGAACCTGTATTGTGGAGCTTTGGACTAATTACGAGATTTGGGGCTAATGTTATAACTTTTTTGGAAAATTTGGGATTTAAGTTGATTATTTAAAAAAGTGTAGGTGTATAAAGTTATATATATATATATATATATATATATATATATATATATTGGTCGTCTCCTATTTGCAATTCCAAAAAAAAAAGAGCACAAGAACACCAGATCTGGTAATCTCGTTTTATGTATGAATCTCTTTCATCTTCACTCTTCTGCTCTTTGCTTTTGGTTTTTTGTTTAATCTTGTCTCTTAGTTGAACTTATTGCTTTACGGTGTCTTTGGATGTATATATGTGTTCTGGTATTTGGGCTTTGAATTTAGAGATCGGATTCTTGATTCAACAGGTGGTTTTTCGAGCTAGAAATTATGATGTTGGGTTGTTTTAGGGTGGTGTTTAGCCGGGGAAGAAGATGAATGACTTTAGGCGATTTGAAGCATAGGTCGTAGTTGGTTTCCATTTGAATTTTGTTGGAGAGAGTTTAAGGCACGTAAGGCACCCCGTTTGTGGCATGATTTATTTAACTCTGGAGAATCATTTACTTGATTAAGTATTTATCATTTTATTGACTTGGATATGAACTGTTCGTATGGTGTTTGGACTTAATTTTCAGCTGGTACGAAGTTTTATGTCTTTAGTCTATTATTAGCTAAGAATATTAAGTTGTGTATCTTGGAATGGCTGTTTGGTTAAGTGTGTATGCTGATACCTTGTTTGGGTCACTAAGAAATTGTGGAGAATGTTGGTCGATTGTTTACTCACTGATTTGTTTGAAAGTATACTATGAAGTAAAACTGTGTTGTAGTTCATTCGTGATGATAGTTTCATCTCCTTAAGATAGATTTGGTTTTAGGGCTGCTAGAAATATGGAATGCCTGCCACCTTGTTTGTTCACTGTGAAAAATGGTTAAATAATGCCTTGTTGACTGCCTTATCCATTGACTTATTTGGAAATGTGCTATCAAATTTAAATGCATCTGTTTGTATTTGATGATAGTTTGCCCCCCAAGGACTGTCGACTCATTCCTTTATGAGCATGACATGTTTAATACCTTCTCGAGGCCATTGGTTTTGATTTTTGTTAGACTATCATTGGAATCAGGATTTTCGGATCACCAATAACCTCAAGCATGTTTCATTGAGTTGATACCCTATTTTATCTATCATTGGAATCAGGATTTTCGGATCACCAATAACCTCAAGCATGTTTTATTGAGTTGTTACCCTATTTTATTTTGCCTAAACATGTAGCATGACACTTTAGTTCGAAGTCTATTTTTCCTAACTCCTCTAAATGGATAAAAACTGATCTAACTTGCGTAATAGCTGCTGATTTGTTTCCTGTTCTACTATTGGATAGTAGATGTTCTTGTTTTAGTGCTTTATTTCATCTTGTTCAAGCATATTTTGATCTTGACTGCTGCGTGATGGTGTTTCTGAACTTGGGTACTGACCATCGAACATGTTCTTTCACTATTTACATATATAGATCAGGACTATCTTTGTTATGCATCCTTGTTTTGGTATGCTATGGCTAGAATAGGCTCCCATTTGTTTCCCCCTTCTCTCCAATAGTCATGAATAACCCTATGCACCTTTTATTGATCCTATCCTCCATATGTGCAACTGTTCTTGTAAATAACTGCAGTACTCAAGATTTGGCTGTTTGTGCTTGCATGTTAACAAGTATGAAGTTACTATTTCCAGTACAGTTTGGTTCTCAATTATGTTACTGCCCAATGACTGATGTTAAACATAGAAGTTGTTACTTGGGTATATGTCTTTGACTCTCTCTCTGTTTCCTTGTGTGAGTTCATTGATTCATCTCCTTATGTAAAATGTAGGACATATAATACATCTGTTTCCACTTCAACTGGCCATTTTTTTAAAAATACTTTTAAGAAATGAAGATGAACTTGATCAAGTGAGTCATGGGCTGGGGTTTGCTATTGCATTAATTTCTTTAGAGTTGTTGAATAGGGAAAGTTTAATAAGTTTGTGAGTTGTGAAGGTTTGATAAGTTAGTAAAATATGAATTTCTTTAGAGTTGTTAAATAGGGAAAGTTTAATAAGTTTGTGAGTTGCGAAGGTTTGATAAGTTAGTAAAATATGAACGTTTGATAAGTTTGTAAATTGTGAAAGTTGGATAAGTTGTAAATAGGGAAAGTTTCATAACTTTGTAGATTTGGGAAAGTTTGATAAGCTGGTAAATTACGAGAGTTTGATAAGTTTGTGAATTGGGAAAGTCTGAATAAGTTAGTAAGTTGGAAGAGTTTGATAAGTTTGCAAAGAGTGTGAGTATGAATAGTGGTGCTAGAGTTGTCTGTATTATTGGGATTAAATACCATGTCCAGGTTCGTGTGATGTGTTTTCAGGGTTTGTAAATTGGCAGAATATGTCATAATTATTATTTCGAACTCATGAACGACCGTGTTTTTGCATGTGAATATTTCACTTTGTAAATCGACAGAATATGTCATAATTATTATTTTGAACTCATGAACGACCATGTTTTTGCATGTGAATATTTCACTTTTGTTGGAAGTTTATGATAATGATTTTGTCCATGCACATCTATATATATGTTTTGATGTTGACACTACACCTGGGCACGACTCGATACCCTGAGTAGTCCAGGGCATATCTATGGTGGACTCAACTCGATACCCCGAGCAGTCCAAAATATATCCTTGATGGACGTGACTCAATACCCCGAGCGGTCCAGGACATGTCTGTGGTGGGCGCGACTCGATAACCTGAGCGGTCCAACTTTTGCACTATGTCATTTCTGTGTGAGGTTTTCTAAATATAGGGACACCTGGCTCACTTATCCTATGGTTATGGTGTTTAGAAAGTAAATGTTATGATCTGAGTTTGAACTTCGAACAAAAATGTTTTGATAATGTGGATGCATATTTACCGTTATACTTGGCCTTGTCTGCTCTACACCGTTCATTCTGGTAATTAAGTATTTTGAGATTCCAGATAGTTGTCTCAGTGATCTGATGTTAGTCTTTGTCATTCAGATATTTGATTTCTTTATTCAGATATTCCTGTTGTGATTTATTCCTTAGCTATTTGAGCCTCAGTGATCTGATGTTAGTCTTTGTCATTCAGATATTTGATTTCCTTATTCAAATGTTCCTGTTGTGATTTATTCCTTAGCTACCTATGATATGGCATCTCATGTATCCTATGTTAGTTGTTGCGTTTGGCTTCCATACTCCCGTGGTGACTTACTACTCTGGTTTGGATTTTTGAAAGTAAGTATGTCAATATTTTGAATATGTACCATAAGTATTTTTGATATTTTGAGTAGACAAGTAACCACTATACTTTGCTTTAATACTTATCCTGATATAAATACTCTGTACGTGCTACTTTACATATTCGGTACATCCTTCGTACCGACCCTCTCTCTTCGGGGGCAGCGTTTCATGCCCACAGGGACAGATGTATAGGATAGCAAGCGAGCTCAGGATCTCTGATTGACGTTTGAAGTGCTCCTTTTCTTCAGAGCAAACATTGGTACTATACACTTATTACCTTAGTCTGTATTTATGTACATAGTCGAGGGTATGACGGGGACCTATCCCGTACTAGGTTCAGTCCGGTTGTATAGAGGTCTGTGGACTCTTGTGAGTATGGGCTATGTCAATTCGTTTGTATATTATGTTTGTATGCTGAGTTTGGGAGACATTTTAGATAGTTTGGATATGACGTTTGTATGCTGTGTTCGTTGGACGGTTTAACCGTAGCGGTGACCTTGTCAGCCCGCGTATATATGATATGTATGTTGATCTGTCTGTATGTCTGTTGAAACTTTCTGATTTCAGGTGGTTAGTCAGTAAAACAGAGGAAACTCTGTCGAAATTTCTGTAAATGATATAATGACTATATTCTGAGCTTGGCTTAGTAGTGTCGTTTGGGTGCCCCAATCGGGTACCAGTCACGGCCCATAGGTTGGGTCGTGACATATAGTCTATATTATATTTTTGGCGATGTATCTGTTCGCCTATTATTATTATGTACAGTTGACTTCTAGGTTGTGCGTAGGTTTCTATTATGTTGTCTATTATTTTACTATTGGACTTGATTAGATGCTAGGATAGGTACCCTCAGGTTGGGTTCTTGGCTTGCCTGTACGGGGCATTTGGCAGGCACCATCATGATCGGAATCGGGTCATGACACCACACTAAGAAATTGACTTTAACACCTATGCTCAATTAAATATCATCAATTACAATCTTATATTATACGAAAGATGGCTCGTTCTTAGCCAAAAAATTGGGGTGTTACAATAGTCTTTTTATTATTTTTTTCTTTTATTTATTTAGTTTCAAGATTTACTTTTGGATTGGAATTTCTTTATATTTTGAATTAATTTCAGAATATTCTTGCTTATAAAAAACATTTAGGAATATTCTACATAAATAATTATCTAGGCTATCAAGGAAAGGAAAGACACAATATTATTATTAATCTAATATTTAAGACTTTGAAATTAATTAAAAAATTTATTATTAAATATTTTGTTAATAAAAGTATGTAATATAATAAATTGAAAAGAAAAAATCAGTGAAATTATGTTTGAAATATTAAACTACTCTTTTTAGATTTAGAAGTATTTTTTTACATTAAATTTTAATCAATTAATTATTTAACTTCTAACTATTCAACTTTAAATTACTACTTTATGTATTCAAATGTTGTCGGTTCAGAATAAACTAAATATTGCATCAAACTAATAATATTTATGTAATTTTGTTTACATGAATATTGTATTTATTTTCACAAGTACTATTTACATATAATTATTAAATTGACATGACATATACATGCAAAACACGTGCAGTAAATTAGTTTAACTTATAAATGTAACATATTTCATAAATGTACGTAAAACTAATGCTGAGGTGTAAACATTTTATTTTTTAAAATATTTTATTTAGTCAAATGTTAGAACCCATATTTCGTACATTGGAGCGATTACGAAATTTGGGACCAAAATTGGAATTAAATAGAAGTTGAAAAATTTTGAGTTTTCTAGCCGTGTTGAGTTCTAATTTTTGGATCATGGTTTTGTCGATTCCATCATCTCCGGAATGTTGAATATAGTTTAAGGGAACTTGCAGAACTTAATTTGGAGTTAAAATAAAGATTTTGGATCATAAGTTGCATTTTTTGTCGTTATCGGAGTCGAAGTTTGACTTTGGTCAATATTTGAGGTTCGAAAGCTCAAAATGGGATTTTAAAAATTTTCATAGTTTCGTATGGGCAAACTAACGCCATAAATGACTTCGTTACAATTTTTGGAGCTTTTGAGAATATTTTGAGTTTTTGGAATCCGGAATTAGTTTAAATGATTTTATCAAGTTTTGAGGTCAAGGAGACCTCAATTGCAAATTCTTTTTCATTGGATCCGGTATTCTTATGACTTCGAATGAGGTCGGAACATCAAAATTAAGTTTGAGTAGCGGAGATGAATAGTAAGGCGGTGCCACATGGCCCAGCTGGGAGCTGCCATGTGGCAGTGTACTGTTCATCAGCTGTTTAAAACTGCAGAAACTTCAGAGAACGTTTCGTATATTTTTCTCCAATTTCAATTTCGTTTTTCTCCCTCATTTTTTATTTGATTTGGGTGATTCAAAAGGCTAAGTTGCCTAATTTTTTGGGGAGAACAACGTGGAAGCTTCAGAAATTGATTTTTGTGCGTCGTTTGAGGTAAAAATCGTTGTTTTCTGTTGAGTTTTTATTTTGTTTCAAAATTTTAAATTGTGATTTCTTCCTCATATGAGCTTCGTTTTCGAAATGGTTTTCGCTACTGGAATCCTTGTTACTTGGAGAACATTTTCATTATAAAAATTTTTAGAAATAAATGATATTTTCTGGCGATGAAATTTTTGGACGATTTTGCCCTTTCGTCTGAATTAAGTGATTTTAGTGTTGTTGGATTTGTTATTTAATGGTGATGCTATATTTGAATAAATTTTGGTGTATTGGAGTGGTGGTGTAATTGTTACGAATTAATTTGGAAATTATTACATAATTAATTAAAGTTGGATAAATATGGGAATAGCATTGTTGGAATGGTCTTCAATATTTTTGGTGTGGATTTGGTTTAATATTTGACTGTTTAAGTATTGGTATTGACGTGAAAGGGGAGTTGTTGAATCAAATTTATTGATGTTGTTAAATTATGTTAAATAGAGCTATTGTTGTTATATTGTTGTTGGAATTGATTATTGATGTTGTTGGGACTGGGAAGCCGAAGAGCTAATGAAGAAAAAGTATGATATTGTTGAATGATGATAAATAAAGCTACTGTTGTTATATTGTCATTTGAGTTGGTTATTGATGTTGTTGGAATGTTGTTGTTGTTGATTGAGCCGAGTTGGATTCTCGGGGTGGCTTATTTTAAGGGGAAGTGCTGCCCAAATTTTTATAGAATTAAGGGCAAAGCTGAAGTTAATATCAAAAGAGGTTGTTAGCTAATTGTTTGGCATTGTTATGGATTGTTTGTAGACTTTGGACGATTCGAAGCATAAGTTGGAATTTGGTTTGCATTTGGATTGAATTAGAGGACATTTGAGGTATGTAAAACATTCTCTTCTTTTGGCATGTCCTAACTTAAATTAGGCTTTGATATGGCCCTCGAGGAAACTCTAATTCGTAATTCAAGCTTGCGTATAGTCCATATTTGTTCTTTGACATTCTTATGACAATTTGTCAAAAAATTTGACTCCTATGTCTATGAAACTTATAAGTTGCAAGAATAGGTAAAATTTGATAAGTTTTGAAAGAATTGATTTGTTAAAGGTGTTAAAGGCATAAATATTTGCAATTTGTGGTAAGAGCTCGGATTGCTTTGAAAACCGTTTTGGAATTTCTCGTAGGAATTTGTATGGTTTAGAATAAGTATGTAAAGTTTCCCGTCTCTTGGCATGAATAGGCTAAAAATAGAAAATGTGATAACGTTTGAAAACAAATCTCATTCTTGAAACTTTAGCCAAGTATGCTTTATATTTGTTCTTGGTCTTCTTCCGAATGATGAGCTATAGATGTATGTTTGGTATTCTTAAGAGTATCTCGTATCGGTAAAAGTTTGGAATGGAATAAGTGAGTTTGAAAACTAAAAGTTCCAATGGTTTTAGAAATACCAAAGTTGGTAAGTATATAGGGAAGTTGGCAAGTTATGAAATGAACCTTACTTGAATTTCAATGGTGAACTAGGTCCATGTTTGACCCTTAGAAACTTGCAAGTTAGAGAGAGTAGGTGGTATGGTAGCAAAGTTTGAAAAAATATTAGCTCCTTGATAATCCTTTGTGAAAATGCCCTCGGGTTACTGTAGCAAAAATGCTCTCGGGTTACTGTAGCAAATAAACCATAATTCTCGTTGTCGATTCAAAAATTATTTTGACGCTACAAATGTTATATATTGAGTCCCTTTAGTTGTTACATCGGTCTCGTTTGAGTAGTAATGGTAGTTTAGTAGTTGCAGCAGTTGAGTTTAGTTACTTTAATGTCTTAATTCTAAGGAGGTTAAGATTAGTTTAATAAGTGAGAATTTTCAAAGTGGATTGAGATTTATATTGCCATATTCGTAATCCAGTAGTTATTCTCATGCCAAATTTGGGATCTTATATGGAGAAGTTGATGTGCCTTGGAGAGATTAGGATACTTCGAGGGAAGTTTGATAAAAACATGTGAATTTGTACTTCTGATGTCATAGCAGTATATTATTTAATCTAGGTTAATTCATGAATTTTCTAGAGTTGCTAAATAGGGGAAGTTTGTAAGTTTATAAATAGGGAAGGGTTGATAAGTTTGTAATTTGGAAAAGTTTGATAAGTTGGTAAATTGCTAGAGTTTGATAAGTTTGTAAATAGGAAAAAATCTGATAAGTTATAAGTTGTGAAAGTTTGATAAGTTTGTGAATTGGGAAAGTCTGGATAAGTTAGTAAGCTGTGAAAGTTTGATAAGTTTGCAAGTTGTGCGGGTTTGAGTAGTAGTACTAAGTTGTCTGTATCGTTGGGTATAATAATTATTGTTTCGATCTCAGATATTACTTTATCCTTGCTTATGAATATTTGGCTTATGTTTGAAATTTGTGGTAATGGTTTTTATTGCATATGATTCTCACGACTCTGTTCGTGCCTATTATGATATCATTCACTGGTTCCTGAGCCAGTTATTATCGTGCGTATTATACTATATATGTATATATATTTCGAAGTAGGCTGGATACGGCGGGTCGGTTCGCCCATGGGCCGACTTTTCTTAGTTTGGAGCCATAAGGAGCTGGGCTTTGGGATATGTTGGCATTATGATGTGTGAGTGCTGGGCCTCAGTTCGCCCCGGCTCATGTGAGTGTTGGGCCTCGTTTGCCTTGGCTCACTTTTCGGCATGGTGTCTGTTATGTATTATGATACGTGAGTGTTGGGCCTCGCTTGCCACGGCTCACCGATATTATGATACGTGAGTGCTGGGCCTCGCTCGCCTCGACTCACATATAATATGATGTGGATGTTGGGCCTCGTTCGCCCCAGCTCACTTTAGCTACATTTGAGATTTGTGTTGGAGACTTTGGGATTTGAACATTCTGGTGTGAGGCAGTGGGATGGCGCGAGTTTGGAGGTCGCCATCATTTCGGTCCGTTAGGCATCAGTTGAATAATTTGAAAAGACAAAAGAAATATTACTTTGCTCTTTGTACTTTTGATTAAGTTATTCCTCAGTTTTATGTATTGGGAAGTAAGTATATAATATTTTGGATATGCATTTACCGTTATACGTTGGCCTTAGTTTCTATACACCTTATGATCTGGTAAGTAAGTCTTTTGATGTTTTGAGTATATATTTAACCACTGTACTTCTGCTTTGATAGTTATTTTGATATAGATACTTTATACTTTCTGCTTTACATATTCGGTACATGCTTCGTACTGAACCCCTTTCTACGGGGGGCTGCGTTTCATGCTCGCAGGTTCAGATGTACCAGTGAGAGACCCGGCAGCTTAGGATCCCTGACTGCAACTTGAAGTGCTTCTTTGCTTCGGAGCCACTTTTGGTATACATATTACTTCACTACTTCATATCATATTGTGTACTCGTGTATAGTGAGGGTATGGCAGGGCCCTATCCCGTCTTATGATTCTGTCAGTTTTGTTTAGAGGTCTGTGGATACATACATTGTGGGTGGTGCTCAGTTTGTTTGATTAGCTATGTATTCTGAAAAAAAAATTAGGACATCTGTTTGTGGTTTGTTGTTTGGAAATTTGGTTTGGAAATTGCGTCTGGTGCCCAACTCGGGCACTAGTCACAGCCCACAGGGTTGGGTCGTGACAACACGGTCTCTCGCTCTTCTGCTGAGGTCGAATACAGGTCCATGGCCTCTGCTACTTCTGAACTTAAGTGGCTTAAAACACTCCTTCTTGATCTTAGGGTCTCTCACTCTCACTCCATGAAACTATTTTGTGATAGTCAATTCGCTCTTCACATTGCTTATAACCTGATTTTCCATAAACGTACCAAACATATTGAAGTAGATTGTTACTATGTTAGGGATGCCGTCCAGGATCGAACTATTTGCACGTCTTATGTGCCTACCACCGAGCAACTCGCAGATATCTTTACCAAGGCTTTAGGCACCCGCCAGTTTCGTTACCTCCTTGGCAAGTTAGGCATTTGTAATCTACATGCTCCAACTTGAGGGGGGTGTTAAGACTAATATTGTAACTGTATTTTATTTTTCCTGAGGCCCAGCTCTTGTATCTAACCCTAGGGCCCATCTTGTTCTCATGTATATATATTCGTATCATACCCTAATTGCGGCTCTAGCAATATGAGAATTTCCAATAACAACAGATAATAAATTTTCATTCAGGATCATTGTCGCGATCCAAGCCTAGGTTCTAGTTGTAAGATGGCGAATGAGAAGCTTGAACGTACCCCACCAAAGCCTCTTAGCATACAACAACCATACAAGATAAACAAAAGAAGAATAATATAATAAGTGTAAGCTGACATAAGCATAACATAGAGTCATACATAGCATGATGAAAGAAATAAAGTTTAAAATAAAAATGACATGTCCAACAACATCTCTAAGTCATAACGTAGATGGAGGCTCAAACAGGTCCTGGCTCACCCTCAGATAAAGGAAAAATTATCTTTAATACATAATCATGACATGAGAATAAAGATGGTAGGTCTTGTCCCCTAAGCATGAGGACTCTATCAATTTGGATCGTCAAGTAATTAGGATCTAGCCATGAGGATGGATAAGAGTATCACCTGAACCTATATTATGATATAATGTATGCATAGAGTATAAGTTAGTAAGTTTGAATGTACTAAGTATGCGGACATGCAATGTAATATAGATATCTAGTGTTAAACTGCATAAAAATGTTATACGAACAAGGGCATACATATACAGATGGAGAGAGAGAAATAAAGTGGAGAAGAGATTATCATATAAAGATGCCATAAATACCATGATGCATGATTACAATATTACATAAACAAAAGTGGGGATGCACCCATAATCGACGTGTAAGACTATGCGAGTTATGTCATGGAATTCTAATGTTGCCTCTACACCAGAGAAAGAGTAATCTACTTGCTAAGGTAGACTATATTCCACTTGATAGGTCATCAAACATAATCATCTATATTGGGAATAAGAACATGAACCTAATGTGGCACGTTGTTATGAGATAAGTAGGCTTTATATAAGGACCCTTAAGAATAGTCCCCCATCTTAAATCTCATTCGGTGCTAAGTCAACATCCCACGAAATACATAGTATATACATGTAGTTATGCTTGTCACAAATCATCATCAGTCATGGTGATAATCATCATCATTCATACTTGGCTCAAAAGTTAAATCATAATTCAAAACGTAATTCCATGCATATGAATAGTTTGTTCATAACTTGTACATAATGGTGTATCACAGCCTTGAACGCTTAAAGCCATGTCATAATCATAATTATAATCGTGTCATAAGCGTATTCATGGGGAAATCATATTCAAATACATAATCGTAACCATATTCATAACTAAACCTCATGTAGACATCTTATACATGCACGATTATGAAATAAGAAGTGCGAGTAAAGTATGGGTACATGAGAATCAAGTTCAAATCATGATAATTAAGTAAAAACATGCATAATCCATGAATATATGAATAATTGAATTACAATTTAGATTACTCATGCATAATTTCATAGTTCATCAAGTCATGTAAGTTCAATCTCATGAAAACTATATAAACTAATAGAATAAAGTTTAATTCATGCTTAAATCATCTCACTTGAATGTAACCCATATCATAGTTCCAACATTTGAAGATCAAATCATAAAAACTTCATTTTGATCATACTTGAAAGTAGATGAAATTAGTTTTATGTTTCATGATTGAAAGAAAAACATGGATGAATCCCATATTCCTAAGTTTAGATTAATGAATTTGAAGAGAATCTATCTTGAACTTTGAACCATTGAAGAATCCTTAGCTTAAACTTGAGTGTAGAAATTAGAGAGTGTTTTGAGAGATAAAATTTTGAGACTAAGTGTTTAAGTCATGCATGGAGTGTTATGAAAGGCAAAGGGGATGACTTGGGAGGTTAAAGGAGTCATAAAACATTCCAAATAAGCTTAGAATTATGGAGAATTACCAAAATGACCTTACTTAAAGAAGTCTTGAAAGTGGAACTAGGCAATTCCATGAACCATATTCATGAGCTATAAACCTTTTTATGGTCTGTGAAGTCCTTTTATGAAAGTGATCTCATTTGAGATAGTGTTGGCCAAGTGCAGTGGCCTTTTCACGAATCACACCACAGTCTGTGATGAGGTCCATGAACCATGGTGTGTGCTCGTGGTGGCATACTTGCACTTGCAGCCTCCACAAAGGTTAAGACAGCCTGGAAATGGCCAAGGCCGCCTTCATGGTCAGTGGTGAGGTCCATGGCTCGTGAAAGGCTCCTTTGTGTCACCTTTGCCAAAAACTCTTGAAAATATTTTTTCTTGCCTCATCAAGAACTTACAAAGTCTAGATTCTTACAATTATCTGGTCTGCTCATTGCTCATTTCTCATCTCATATCACTTTGAATTCTTCACATAGTTGAACAAATTGATTTTTGTAACAATTTTTTTAATTAAATTTTATGGTGGGGTCACCATTTTATTAATAATTAAAAAATAAAATAAAAAAAACAAATTTTGTATACTACAGATAGGGTCTATTAAAGACCTAACTCAAGAAAATAAATAAACATTTTCCAACCTACTCATTTCCCCAAAAATGTCTCTTCAACTCTTCTCTTCAATGGCTGCGCCTTGTTATCGAAGTAATATGCTCTGATTTGTGTTCAACGTCGTTGTTGTTCTCCTCTTTTTTGAGATTATCCTGGGTATCAGCTTTGAGAAAGTAATCCTCTACTCATGTTCTTCTTCAATTCCTCCATGTGTTAGTATTCTTACCTTTCTTTTAGCAAGTTCTTGGACTTTCAACTTCTCCCTTTGCCGGTGGTCAGACTTTTTTTTCAGTGAAGTTAAGTCTAACTTTCCAGGTTCTACACAACTCATGATGCCCGATCTAAGTATGGTTGTTGGTATAGGTTTTTGTCAGCAAATCTGCTCAACATTTTATTCAAAGCACCATTTTTTAACTTATGTATAGCTAATCCCCTAACTAAACCTACTGATTTTGTAAATCTTTCTTGAAAGGGTTGTACATATGCTAATCATGACTGCTACACTGTAATATTTTTGATTTTTATCCTGAGCAATAGAATTTGGGCTTTATTTGTATTGATGATTTGTCGGCTCTCTTTTGGTACTTGCTTAAAATCTCCATAGATTAGGGTTGCACCTTTATTGGCTGCTAAATTAGCTATATGGTCAGCTAGTTGGTTCTCCTCCCTGAAAATATGTTGCATTGTGATCAGTTGCTTGTGGATATATTCTCGTATCTCCTCTACTATCTCAGCTAACTTCCAAGGAACCTTCTAGTTCCTTTTGATAATATTGAGCATCACTAAGGAATCAGTTTCTAGGACCTTGCAGCTTGTTTTTCTTTTTTCCCAATACCTCACAGCCTCTAAGATAGCCCTTGCCTCTTCCTAAATATTTGTCATTTGCCTTAATTGTCCAGCTTGTGCATAAACAACAAATAGAGAATATAAATAACAGCCTCTAAGATAGCCCTTGCCTCTTCCTAAATATTTGTCATTTGCCTTAATTGTCCAGCTTGTGCATAACAAAGATCACCATTTGTGATCTCTGATGCAAAAAAATTATAAGAGCTTGGGCCTAGTGTTTCTTTGTTAGTGCCATCTGTGTTACATTTTTGGTGTCCCACAGATGTCAATTCCCATTTAACAATCAAGTGAAATAGTTTAGGCTTATAGTTTCCTAGAGTATTGAGCACTTCTCCCCATGACAACTCTAACACCCCTATTCTAGGAAATAAAGTTCTTATTAAGTAGTGAATATTTACCTGAACTTGTTGAATCATAGCCTGAATAGACACATCTCCTCCATGTCTCTCGCTATTCCTTCTTTTCCATATCTCCTAATATCAATGTAGGAATTGCATTATATGTTTGTTGTAGTCTGGGATTTTCTTCCCTACTCCACCACTCTTGAATCATTGAATTTAATTGTAATCCCTCCATTCTGATTCTTGTAAAGCTAGAAAAGAATTTTCAGAGCTGTCTAGCTGTAGCTGATGTGTAGAATAAGTGTCTCATAGTTTCTTGTGTGAGATCCTCACAACAGTAATATTTTGAGACCAAATTAATCCTCATTCTTATCAAGTTATCATCTGTAGGAATTCTACCTTTCCATGCTTTCCAGAAAAAGAAGTTGATTTTAAATGGTAGGCCTTTGATCCATAGCTTCTTTTTCCACCTCTTTTTTTTTACTATTTTTAGGCCTTACTAAGTGCCAAGCTGATTTTACAGAGAAATTGCTTGTAGTGTTGCCCATCCACCATGCCATATCTTGAGAACCCTCTGCTAGAGGGGTTTAATGTCTTCACAAATATAGTTCACTATTTCTTCTTCTGATAAATGTGCCAGCAACTTATTCCTATTCCAGTTCCCATCAATTACAAACTTCTTGACCTCAAGTTTTTCTTCAGATATGTTTATTGCTTCAATGTAGTATAGGGCTCCTAGTTTGATTCAATTATCAAACCAAAAACTGACATTTCCTTCTTTTACTTGTCACCATATGTTATGCTCTACCCCGTCCTTGATCTTCACCATCTTTCTCCATACATAAGATGCTTCAATGCCATTAGCAATCACAGGATGCAATCTTTTACAATATTTATTCCATATGAAGATGCTCTATAAAGATGTTGTGGAAGTTATAAACTTCCACCATAGCTTAGCAAAGAGGGCATCTACCATGTGATGTAAAGACCTGAATTCTATGCCCCCTTTCTCTTGTGGATAGCATAAGGTGTCCCAAACCACCCAATGTTTTCCTTTAGTATCTTCATGATTTTATTCCCTAAAAGAATTTGGCAATGGTCTTATGAATAAGATCTATCATTTCTTTTGGAGAATTCATCATTGAAATCTAATATATTGGTATAAATTGAAGGACATATTTAATTAAAACATATTTTCCTCCTGCTAATAAAAACTTACCTTTCCAGGATAGAATCTTAAAAGTGATCTTTTTAACCATTCGTTCAAACTATTCCTTTTTCTTCCTTCCATAAAATACAGGGCACCCAGGATAAGTGAAAGGAAAAAAATTCTTGTCCAATGCCAGTCCACCTTCTCAGTTTCTGACCCACTGTAATAGGAACTTTTTCATGTAGGTATAGAAAACTTTTGAACAGATTCATCAACTATCCAAAAATATTTTCATACCTTCTTAGCACTTCCATCATCATCTTCATTGACTTCTTATAGGCTAAGCAAAATAAGATTGTATCATCAGCATAAGACAAATGATCTTATCACTTTCTCTGAGCATCCCAAAGCCAATAAATTTTTCTTCTTCATTAAGCTGATTCAAAATTTTGGAAAGTACTTTGCCGCAATTATAAAGAGACTTGGGGATAATGGATCCCCTTGCTTCACTCCTCTTGAGGATTTAAAAGACCCATGTGTTATGCCATTTAAGGATATCGTATACTAATTATTAGGTAAGATTCTCCAAACCATGTCGATCATTCTTTCTCCAAATCCGAATCTTCTTATACCTTAGTTAAAAACACCTATGAAATCCTATTATATGTTTTTGTCGTGTCTAATTTAACTACAACATTGAAATGTTTGGCCCTTTTATTTATATCCCTTACTATCTCCTGTGCAAGTAAGATATTTTTTGATATTTTCCTTCCTTTCACAAATCCTGATTGATTTGGTGAAATGATTTTATGTAGCACCTTCTCAATTCTTCCCTGTATGACTTTAGAAATCACCTTATTCATAAAGGTGCTTAGACTGATAGGCCTCAGGTCATTAAAGCCTCTTACCGCCTCTTTCTTTGGAATTAACACCAAGGTGATATGAGTAATGTACCTAGGTGTCACGACCCAAGCCTAGGGCCTAGACATGACACGGCAAATAGAAACCCAAAGGGACCCTAAATAAGCCTCTCAGCATATCATTTACACATCCTTAGTCGCGGAAGCAAGTAAACAACAAATAGAGAATATAAATAAGGATAAAGAAACTAAGGGAAGTCTTTCATAGCATAAACCATCAAAGGAGTCAAAGCTCAAAGCATAAATACATAACTAGACCAACAACACCTCTAACATAGATTGGACGGGGGCCAAGATAACTTTTTGGGCTTACCCTCATAGTTATAAGCATCTAAACCACAAAAAGAGTCTTTACATAATATAGGATCAATAGCTATTGTCCTCAGAGTTGAGGACTCACCAAGCTTGCTTTAAGAGATAGTACTAGCCACGTGGAGGAGGATGATGATTATGTGGAGTTTTGGTTCCTACATGGTAACATCTTGTAGGCATAGGGTATGTGTTAGTACGTTTGAATGTACTAAGTATGTAGGATGCAATGCAACAATAGATAGGAAACATAGTTAATATGCATAATCATAAGCAAGGAATGGTGTATTTACAACATGGCATGCATGATCAATGCTCAAAGTAAAACATGCTTGTATGGAACATTGTACATGTGTAGGAAGAGACCATTATCATAGACCAAGTATCTAATACTTGGAATCCAAGGCCTAGCACCCCCTTTGGAAGGTAATTGAGGTATCTACCCCTCAATTAGTAGTACAGGCCTAGCACCCCCCAATAAGGTGGTCAAAGTATATACCCTTTAATCTGGTAGTATGGGCCTAGCACCGCGCACGATAAGGTGGTTGAGGTATATATCCCTCAACATGGTAGTACAGGCCTAGCACCCCCTGACAAGGTGGTCGAGGTATATACCCCTCAACGTGATAATACGGGCCTAGCACCCCCAGACAAAGTGGTCAAGGTATAGCACCCCCTCAACAAGGTGTGGTCACTTGTAACACTATAAATACTTTTCATAAAATCAACACATACATACATTTCTTTCATCATCATAAAGTCACTTAACTCATAAGCCATTCAATAACTCCAAAACCCTTAATCGAATATTTTAGCAAACACTTGGCGAGTGTGTAATGCTAGCTCAAAATCATGCCATTCAAGAGTAAAATCATGTGAGAAAACTTAATATAAATCAACCCACCAACACTTGGTAACACCCATCATGCAATTCAAGAGTGAAATCATGCAAGAAAATTCAATGTAAAACAACCCACCAACACTTGGTAACACCCTCATGCAAGATACATTAAAACCCTTCGTCAAATCTCATCATATAACATAGATTTATAGCTCAAAACAAGCTTAAACAGTCCATATTTCATGCAAACCTCCCCAACATAGTTTATAATCAAATTCATAGTAAGAATACCCATAAGTAAATTAACTTGAAAACATGTGATTTGTATAAAAAAGAAGGTTGGACAACATGGGTGAAAAGACCCAATGGTTGAAACCCACATACCTCAATTTTGGAGA
>DF360221.1:18733-34042 GCA_000787875.1 Solanum virginianum | reverse complement strand
GTTGAAACTCACATACCTCAACTTTGGAGATTTCCTTGATGAAGATTTGAATGAGAACTTGAAGCTTGAATGAATTCCTTAAGATCCGGAATGAGATTGGGACATTTGAAATAGGGTGAAATATTTGGCTAAGTGTTTGAGAGGATTTTGCGGAATATCTTGAATGATATGGGATTGAGAAATGACTAAGTATAGGTGTTTTTACACATAGGAAGGCTTAAGTTCAAGACCCAAACATCTTGGATCGAACAAGAAAACTGAAGCAATTATAATACTGGTCTGCACCCTAGTCGCTTGCGCCAAGGGCGCGGATTATCTCTGGAAATCACAAATTTTGGAAAATCAAATTTTGATAGGTCGCTCTAAAATCGAGGTTATACCTATTTTTCACTCAATTTTGCTCCCTGATCACGACTGAAGAGACAAGCAAAAAATCAAATTTTGATAGGTCGCTCTAAAATCGAGGTTATACCTATTTTTCACTCAATTTTGCTCCCTGATCACGAATATGAAGTCGAATTTTTAATATCACGCACGAATTTTGAGATATATGAAAATTATGAATATGGGCATTTCTGAGGCACATTTTTAGGCACTTTTTGGGGCGTTTCACTAGGCAACTCTACCCCACAGAAAAAAGCTTGGACTGCTTGAATGACTTCCCCTTTCACAATTCCCCAGCGGGTATGGAAGAAGCCTCCAAAGAATCCATCTGGACCACTAGCACTATATTTATTCAAGTCAAAGATAGCATGTCTGATTTCTTCCTCCTCTGGCCACCTCTCCATCTCCTCTCTGTCTGATTCTGTCAGCAACATATGGATACAATTAAGTGCCCCAAAGTCCTGATTGTCATTGCTTTCTTAGAATTGTTCCTGGAATAGCTTGACAGCCTCATTCCCAATTTTCAACTCAATTTCCAGAATTCGTCCTTGGCTATCTTCAGTCTTATGATCAACAATCTTTTTCTTTTTCCATTAACATAGATGAAAGAATTTAGTGTTCTTGTCTCCATCTTTAAACTAGTTCATTCCAGCCTTCTATTTCTAATAATTTCTTCAACTTTCTGGTATCTTCTCAATGCTACTACTTCTTTCCTCAACTCTGCTCTATTTCCTTCAGTTGGATCAAGTTCCAATTGAATCTCCTTCATTTTTAGTGCCGGTAGAAACCTCAACTAATCATCTTCTTTCCTCAACTCTGCTCTATTTCCTTCAGTTGGATCAAGTTCCAATTGAATCTCCTTCATTTTTATCACATCTTCCAGAGTAGATATTTTTTTTAAAGAAGTCCTCATATGCTAGTTTACTTCATATGCATAGTGAACTCTTCAAATATTTTCAGTTTCTCATGCAGGATCTTGAATGGGGATCCTAGAACAGGTAACTCCCGAGCCTTCCTTACCTCTGCTTCAAAGGACTGATGTGTGGTCCAGAAGTTGAGAAACCTAAAGGGTTTCTTAGCAGAATCTTACCCTGTCTTATAAATCACATGAAGTGGAGCATGGTCAGAACCATCTCTCATCAAATGCTCTACCACACTCTGATTATATTTCTACCAGAATTTTTTATTCCCAAGCATTCTATCAAGCCTTTTGAAGATGTTGTCCTCCCCTGTCCTTCCATTCCACTAAATGTAGAGATTTCCCAAGAGAAGAAGTTCAGTAAATGCACAATTGCTCAGACATTATGCAAAATCTGTTATTTTCACCTGTGTCACTAGCAGTCCCCCTAGTTTCTCACTATCATCCAGAATAACATTGAAATCACCCCCACCATCTAAGGTATATTGGTGTCTTCACCAACTCCTTCAATATCTTCCTATAGCTCCAGTCTTTTAGTAATACTGTATCTAGCATACACTGTTGTGACCAGTGTTTGCTGGTGAGTGATCCTATGTGTGAATTTGACTGTTATTTGCTAGATTATATATGATATTACTTCCCCTTCCCAATCCTCATTCCAGAAAAGCCAGATCTTACTAGAAGCATTCACTCTGGCATTTTCCATTATAATCTTTCTTCTATAACCTTCTATTTCTTGAGGCCCCTTGAAAGGTTCAAAAAGGGCTATGTATGTGTAATGGTGTCTTCTTTTTAGATCAATTACTTTCTGAAAAGCATTTTGAGATTGTACTAATCTAATATTTCCAAAATAAGATATTGTGCAACATCATTTGCTACCAGTTGAGTTGGCAGAATTGCTTTTTGTCTGAATTTAAGAGTGCTTTGTCACTGTTGGCCTTCCTTTTTTTTCTCCTTATTAAGTTTTGAGATACTTCTAGGGGAGAGGTCCCCACTTTTAAAGATGTCTTTAATATTTGCCTGTATACCTTCCTCCTCTATCTTTTCATCATCTCCTACTCCTTCTCTGTTTTCTTGTTGTATATCTTCACTGCTATGAGCATGGTCCTTCACCTGTTGTTTACTATTTTTCTTTGGTTTTCCTGATGTGATGTTATCTCTTGAGAGTACGTCTCCTCACTGCCATTGCCGAGTTCTTGAGAATTTTCCTTACTCCCCAGCTTCCTGGCAATAGAGTGATTATCCTCCACAAGTGTTGGTTGCTGGGGTGCACCCTATTGATCTCCAAGATACTGATCTCCAATCAATATCTTGTTCTCAAATAGAACATAACATAAATATAGAATCCTCGAGGGTGTACTGAAGAGACAAGCAACAACCTCTCACGAATTCAGAAGCTCGATTCAACAATGAGAGATCTAATCAGGAGGCACCGGGCTCACAACCTACAAAAATGTAGTACTCAGCAAATGGAAACTAAACCTGAAGTAAAGCAATGAAGAAATCAAGTACTCTTATCCACCCAACCACACACCGCCGAACTACACACTTGCACTTAGAAAAGTCCCAGCATAACAACAATATATATATATATGTGTGTATACACATTATAGAATATTATCTTAGAATAATCAGTTGATCCCCAGAGTCAAGTAGTATAATAGTCTATCAATAATATAAGCTGTTACAGTCTAATAACACAATATTTCCATAGTCCAATCTTCATAAAGTACGAGGCTCAAGTTGTCAATATATATCACGATCTTTGAATAGTTTAATCTCAACAATAGACAAGGTTCAAAACATTTAACATATCATACATGGTACATATAATAACTTCAAGAAAGGAATGATACGAAGTGAAATGACATGAATGCTATGAGATGTAAACAATGTGATATAATGTCAAGTAATCATGATGCATGTTTATCCTAAGATACATATCCATTGATCATATCAGAACATAACCCATGGGGCCTTCGCATGGACCTTGTATCTGTGAATATTGTTGACAGAAACCTCGATCAATGCTCACATAACGGGCAAACACCTTGTCTATATCATCTCATGCGACTAGTAGAAACCCTAGCTATATCATCCGTCGGAATATCACCTCAGCATGCCGGTAGAAACCTCAACTAATCATCGACTAGTAAGAACCTCAACCACCAATCCATATGTTACCTTACACATCTCTCGATCGTAGTTACCACAAGTATCAATGCACAAGTAACAAGTGAATATAATGTATACAATCTCAATATTGTCACAATCTCAACACAATGTTCAATATCATCACAATCTCAATATTATTACAGTCTCAATATCATCACAAGTATAAAATCTCAATATCATCACCATCTCAATATCGGTGCAGCCTCAATATTAGTACAAATCTTAGTATCAGTACATTTTCAACAACAATAACAGATAATCTACACGTTCACAAGTATTCACAATCCCACAACTATTTCACAAGTCAAGAATTCACAACATTCACAATTATCTAATTCGAAATCTCATGATCAAAGCCTACAATAAAATAACTCTAACCCATTTCATGCCACAAATCATACAAACACACTCACATAGAAGAATCGAAAGTTCAATCACAATTAACAAAAGGTTAGAAGTTCGCTTGCCTTAATCAAAGTCTCAATCAACTCAAATCCAAGTCTTTTCCCCTTATACGATACTCCAAATCACCACAATATAATCTAGTCAAATATAGAATCACAATTACATTACGAAACTAATGACATTAAAATCAAGCAATTTGGGTGAAAAAGAGCAAAATGGTCCAAAAATCTCATATCGAAAAAGGTTCTCAAAATCTGATTTTTTTTTTTTACATGATAATATTTCCCAAGCAATAGAGAATCTAATGGTGAAAACCATTTCCAGAAAGGACTTTAAATGAGTTCAAAATCATCACTTTTCTCTCAAGAATCAATGTCCAAGAAAACTCCAAATTTCTCAATTCAAAACCCAAAATTTTGATGTTAAAATCATGAATTAATCAATGAAAATCGAAGATATAAGTTGGAAATACATTACCAAAAAATTTTGTCTTGAAATTCCTTGAAAATCTTCTAAAAAATGAGCTTAAAATGTTAAAATTAGAGGAAAAATGATGAAACCCGACATTTTAAATCAAAACACTGTTTCATGCTTTTAGTACACTGCGAACGTGGAGGTCAACTGACTACACTCTGTGAATGCGGAGCCTTCATCTGCGAACGCGAAGGTCAGAAAAACTTGCACTCCGCGAAAGATATAAAGGGTTGTGAACATGGAGTAGTAAACCTCAAACACAATATGTAAATAGTTAGGAAAAAGGTATGTGAAAGGAAAAAAAATAGTTGTCACAACTCACGTGTCATTGTAAAAGAGTATGTGTTATGGGAAACGATTGTACTCAACAAAAATTTATGATACATTAATTATCATAGCATAAATATATATTTTTTCAGTCTTATTTTATATGGAATCCTTTGATTTAGCACGATATTTTCAATTTTTTTTTAAATTTATGATCTAAAATAATTTTATATTTGTGTGGTTAAAAATTATTTTATTAAAGATAAAAGATAATTAAAATTAAATTATACCTAATTATAGGAAAATAACATTATTTTCCAAATAAATTAAAAAAGAAAAATATGTTACATTAATATATATATATATATATATATATATATATATATATATATATATATATGTTCACTGCTCCTCAAAATTTTTCTATGTATGGGAAAATGTTATTTATATATATATATATATATATATATATATATATATATATATATAGATATCATGCTTAACAATGATTGCTTTAGCAGGCGACCTGTGTGCTTCAATCGTGTTCCCGTGGTACATGTAAATATATATTTATCATGAACGCAAGGTGCAGAATACCATGCCAAAAAATTTGGGCAGTCAAGTTAAATTTACAAAATAAAATTCAGTGTTAGAAGTATTCAAATTCATAAATTGTATTAGATATTCATCCTAGATAAAAAGTTTAAACTTATTTAATTAATAATAATTAAAAATTATTTTATAAAATAAATATTGACCCTCTGTTGGTTACTTGTTTTATTTTAATTATAGAAACCATAGTTAGAAAAGAAAATGATTGTTTATAGTGTGTAATTGTTGGACTACCATACTCCCTCTAGTCCCTTTTATATGTCGTCCTTAATATAAATGGATAATCCTTAGTATATGTCATTTCATAAAATTAATCCATAAATGACATTGTTCTTTCTATTTTATCCTTGATGGTTAATGAGATTTGAAAAGAATATATTTGATCAATTAGAAGAACTAAAAAAGTAATTAGAGCCCGTTTGAATTGACTGAAAAAAATAATTTTCAAAAAGTACTTTAAAATCACTTTTTAAGGTGCTGAAATTTATTTTAAAAACAAGCAATTACATGTTTTGATAAAAGTTCTTAAGCTAAAAAAAATTGTTAATGTGTTTGGTACCAAAGTGTTGTTAAACACCTTTTTTTTAATCAAAATGTCTGAAACAGCCTTAAGCTGTTAGACATATAAAATGCTAATTATTACTCTACACTTTTGTTTCTAAATTAAATTAAATTAGAATTAATTTATTTTAATTCATCTTCAATATAAATTAATTATATAAGTTAATTTATATGTCTAAATTATTTTTAATTTTTAAAATATATAATTTTGATAAAACATACATGAAATATTTGAGATTTTAAAAAATTATATTTAGAATAAGTGATGGCTATATTTCTTCTTTATCATAAATAATTTATAAAAAATAAAATAAGAAGAAAATAATTTAGAAGAAAAAAAAGAAAGAAAGAACAAAAAAAGAAAAAAAATGGGAATAAAGATAAAATAGGAAGAAAGAAAATAATGCAAGAAAGAAAAAAACAGAAAAAGCAAAATTTTTTAAAAAATGAAAGGAAAAAATAGAAAAAAAAAGTGAGAGCAAAATAATATAAAAATTATAAATAAATATTAGGGATAAAAAGGTAAAAATATTGATCAAACATAAATAGTTTTTATGCTAAAAAGAAAAAAAAGTAGGGGGTCAACTAGAAAAAAATAGGGGGATCAACTTTTAATTTTTGACTTTTTTAAAGTTATTTTAAACCATTTTAGAATTTATCAAATACTTTTAAAAATAGGTTTATCCAACTTTTAAGCTCATACAAACACTTTCTTAATGTACATTAAATAAAAATAAAATGAAATAAGTATTTCTTTTTAATATAAGTGTCATCAAATAAGATGACAAACGAGGTGGCTTTTCAATAGGCTTTCAAAGTTGAAAACTATAATAAGGAACACAACGGTTCGGCACCCGATAGAAAACTTTTGATAAAAATTCAAATTTTCAAAAGTTCCACCAAATGATATTTTCGTAGGAACGCAACGGTTCGGCGCCCGAGTCCTTAGCCGGACCTGGACATGGATCCGGCCCGTTTGATAAATAATTTACCCTAAGGTAAAGCAATTAGGCGGGAAAGTTAAAGCCCTTAAGACGACAATTTTTTCTCACTACAATACCCATTTTCTCTCAAAACCCGAAATTCTCTCATCAACTTAGCGGTTTCCGACGAAATAGAAATACGTCGTCGACATGGAAATGGTAGACTCAACGCCGGAGCCGACGTCGGAGGTAGAACTAGCACGTCGTGAGCTTCGTGAACGGTGGGAGTTGGCCTCCGTTCTAAATTTTCTCACCGTAAGATTTTAGCGTTTCGCAAAAATCTAACCTTTTCTTCGTGAATCGCAGATTTTATGTACACTTCCTTTTTTTACTTGTATACAGAAAACAACTTTAGTATCCATCTAATGTGCGTGGGTAATTTTACACGTGAAATAAGTGTGGCTATGATGGATCGTACATTCGTTTTCCTTTCATGCTTGTACATTTACGTGTTTGAGGGCTTTATGAGATGTGGATATATTTTGTGGTTAATACATTTTAGTTTCTGGGATGTTACCAGTTTCAAAAAGTACATTTGAGTTTCTGGGTGGTATGTGCTTCTATATGTGTGATTCATCCATATGGGGCTGACAATCGTGATGGGTTGTAACATGATTGTATAATATTCGTGCATGCTAGAGTGAGTTTCGATGGTTTCTGTCTTTGTTCTGCATATTATTGGGATTAAATGTAATTTTTATTGTATACTTATAGATTAAAAAGCAACAACATACTAGTACTAGTGTGTGGGGTATGGGGAGGGTAGTGCGTACACATACCTTGTCGTACCTTGGAAGATGGAGAGGTTGTTTCTGATTGATCCCTCGGCTTTAAAAAAAATAAAAATTTATTTTATGTTATAGATAAAAAGCGAAGTAGGTATTTGAAGGTTTTGCCCTGCAACTAACAATTAAGAAATTATTTCAATAAATGTAAGATAACTATGACTATAGAATGTTAACCTGACAGTGGACATAGTTCTACATTGAGTGTAAAATTGCATAGATGCATTTGAAATATGTTTAAATGGGTTATTCAAGCTTGCTTTTCCTTCTGATACTTGTACATGTACTCTAACGGGCATTCTACTATTTATTCCTTTGTACATATAAATGTGTTGGATTTATAGTTTGAAGGTACTTGAAATTCTTTTAAAATGTTTATAGGTTTTTGAGCCAGTACTTCAAAACAAATTGAAAATTTCAGCTGAGGAGATAGAAACAGCCCTCATTGAGCCAAATGATAATCTTGCTCAGCTGCATATAATGCTTTTGAAGGTTTGGCTTGTATGTTGGTGTTATTTTTGTTACTATTTGTCTGTATACAGCTATGTGTTGTGTTGTGATTTCCAACATCTTTTTGATCTAGTAGTAGCCTTTAGTTCTCTAATACTTCTGCAAGGCGACTTTAAAGGAGAGAATTGCACATACAGGATATCAACCATCTTTTCTTACACGGTGATTTCACCCAGCAGATCTAGTTACTTGTCCTCAATATTTTGAATATCCATGCCACAAACAAATATGGAATCCATGAGCAGCTGGCACAGAAAGAAAATAAACAAGGTTACTTCCCATATCTGGTACACCATTCCAGCAGGCATTCGGTGGACTATTTCAAGGGAAAAGGAACCATAGAGTTTTTGAAATTAAAAAAATATAATTAGTCTTAATCATAAAGTTGTTACTTTTGTTATCCTTTTGCTACAAGATGGCTTTTGTAACTGATGTAGAGACTGTTCTTTATGCCTCAACTCATTGTTCGTCTGAGGTAAATCCTAAGATGTAAATATACCACCAGCTCCTTCTTACTGACGGTATACAACATAAGAAGTTTATCCTTATCCAAAAACCAATGAGCGCTTGATAGAGACCTCAACCTTAACGCTAGGGATAAAGCCTTTCTTTCATAACCAAATGAAACTGTCTAAGGTGAGGATCCAAGACTGATGGGTACAGAATCCGGTGGTACTTTTTATTGATCACAAATCGCTTGTTATCGCACTGTACTCCTTTTGCAACATAAGCTCTTAGATGGAACAAAATCAAATGAAGAAGGCAGAAATGAAATGTCGGATTAAATTGCTTTGTAAATGAAAGTAGACAGAGAATGAGAAAGCTATGAATCTAACTGTGATAGAACTGAGCAGTTTTTGAATTTAAAGTTGCCCTTGCACACTAGAAGAAAGTTTTGGTGCTGGAATTGAAGCTTCAGCTATAGTTCATTAACTTGGATGTGCTAAAATCAACTACTATTTCTTTTCATTCAGGTTCCTTCCCGTGTTGACTAATTTATCATTCCTAGTTCAGTTTGTTGCTTTCTGTAAATTTTAGCTGCAACTAACAACCCAAACTCCTGTTAATTTTTTTAAATGTTACTTATGTTAAGATTTTATAGCTATGAAATCCTGGGCTGTATCAGACTGAGTTATGATGGTGGTAATATTTTGTAGGATCTCTATGCTATAGGCTTTCAGCATAAATCTGAATATTTCTTTATCATGCATGCTTTAAGATCAATTTGATACTTGTTCTGTTATTAATCTGATATTGGACAAAACAATGCAGCAATGATCTTGTTCCAGGAGAACATATAAAGATAAAAAATTGGTTTACTAGATATCTTGCCTTTTGGCCAACTTGATATATTTAGTTGTTATGGGATAGAATAGATTAGAAAAAACTGGAGCAAATAATCTTGTTCCTTGAGACATTGCAAGGCCAAACATGCATTTTCTCTCTTCACTGGATGGGTTTGTATAAATGGTCATGCATGCTTTGGTGCAAATATTTTGATGACTGGGCTGACAACCATTTTCTTATTACATGCAATGTGAGCTTTATATTTTGAGGCTAAGTTTTTGCTTAGAATACACACCACCAAAAAAAAAAGACATGTAAGTAAAATTTTGTAATCCAAGATGTTAATTTGATTTGATGAGATGAATGCTGCTTGACTCCAGTTTGGTCAAAGGTGCTCTTTAAGCATGCTTAAGCCCTGAAGCGAGACATAAAGCGTGTTGAGTGCTTCACCTTGCTTAGTGGGGGCTCCTTTGTCATTATCAAGACTCTTAAGACATATTTTTTTCTTTCTAATAAGCATAATCCTGAAGAAGCAACACAAAACAATTGGTATTTTACTTTATTATATATATTTTTTCAATTTCTTTACCTATATATTTGTTATTCATGCTTATAATTATTAGTCTTGGACTACACACATATTTGTATTTTTTCTCCGTTTGTGCCTTTCTTCATTTAAGCCTACACTTTATTTGTGCTTGGTGCTTGAAGACCCAATGGACCTACTTTTTTGCTCTTTTTGCCTTTGATGACACTGCCTGATTCCTACAGACATTGTCTTTGCGGACTCAGTATGATAGATATCAATAGTGTGACTTGGGAACTGTATCATAACTATCATTTGTCTGGCTGGATCAAAGCAGTTTGCAATTGAGACTGTCAATTTCATGACTTTGCATAGCCTGCTGGCATAAAATTTTCATAGACAATGGACTGACTCGTGAAAGATCATTGATAAATGGGTGTTCTCAATGGTGATAGTTGACAGCATTTCTGTGGTCTCAGAGGATATGAGCAATTTATGGAATTACACATATGCTGATCGGCAATGAAAATTGGCTAGTAACCTTTTCATTTATTGGGAAATAAGTTGAGTCTTTATCAAAAAGAAAAGGAAAGTGAAATAATAACCAGAGCTTTTGGAAAGCAATAGCTTAAGCAAGTCTTTTGAACTTTCTACAAGTTAAAAGTGGACTAGAAAATGGATTGGAGGGAGCACTGGAAAGTTTTATGTCCCAACCTTTTTTTTCATGTCCCAAATATGTCTTTCAAAGTTCCCATTATACTTTTAAGTTAAAAAAAGTTTGCATTCTTTTCCGGTTGTAAGAGGTACTCTGATATTATAAACTTGCTGATTCTTTTTTTCACTTTCTTATTCTAACATAGTCTGCATATTTCTCAGGGAATACCTCCCCTGAGTAAACTACTGAAGGATCCTAATGGATGGGTGATAGCACTAACCAAGAAACTTGAAATGTGGTGGCCATGGGTAGGTGATTCTAGCTTTTGACTGGTATGTGCTTTGATTCAAGAGTGAAGATTTCATTCCACTCCTTTTGGCATTTCATTGCAGGCTGCAGAAGGGAATTTCCCTTTGACTGCGAAAAAGGGGTACCAAATTCCTCTCTGTCCTCTCTCCCTCCCAAAGAAATGAAACTTCTCTGATAAATTTACTTTGATGAGAGATGTCTCTTCGACCTTTATTTTTTCATTTTTCAGAGAGGAGATGTCCACATACAAGGCACTCAATCCGAGAACTCGCCTGCTTATCCTTAAAGCACTCTGTGAAATTCGAGCTGCTGTATTGCATTTCTGTTTCCCCTTCTTGAATTACCGTGTTTTTCTCTAGTGCTTGCTCTTCTGCACCAATATGCAGCAATAACAATCCAACGTTGGATGAAACAATACATGTTGTTGATCTCTCGTTAACATATTTATAAATTCTGCTTTTAGTGTTGTTCACAAACTTTGTTTGTCTTTGCAGCAAGATGACACTATATCTTACATTAATGATGAAACTAAAAATAGAACTGATTGTAATGCTTTCCGCAAAGAGAAGCTTGGGGGCAATGGAAATGAAGTTTCATTCTGGTAAGTTTGGAATGCGTACATTAAGTATATGCTAGTATGGTTTTGACAGCTCTACATTTCATGACAGGTATGATGGGGATGAAACAATTGGACATAGATTATACAAGGAAGTTTATCCAGTTGACTCCGTGTCAAAAGTAAAGGACAAGAAAAGGATATCAGAAATCACTTCTCAGTGGGAGACACTTGCTACTACTTTCGAGGAATTTCAGAATTTTGTGGTAAGGCCACAATTCTCTTTAATATAACTGTATTTTGTGGTTAGGCCACAGTTCTGTTTAATTTAACTGTTCAATAGTCATCACATTCCTTTTGCTATCAATGATAGGACAAGTTCTCATCAAGTCAAGTTAAATGGGAAGCTGATGTAGGCAAGGCTGTTGAAGCTCTTGCTATTCCTGCTCTTCAGAAAATTCAGAGGGTTAGTATCATTCAGACTGTTTATATGAGTTGTCTTATTTCTTTTGGTTCTATTAGCTAAGGATCCCAAGAAAATTTATGCAGAAGTGTTTCTGCTTTCATCATAAATTCTTGAACTAGTTCTTTTCCTTTTACAGAAGAAGGATATGGCTCTGAAGCGACAGCAAAGAGAACAAAGACTTGTAGTAGGCTTAAGAAACCTTGCAATTCCTCGTTCTTGCCGGATTCGTAAGCCAGTCAATTACAGATGTGGTATGTATGAATTTGTTTTGTTAATCAATGTCTTCTGATTTTGATCATTGATTCCATAGGTTAAGACAAATAAAGTTTATCTTGTTCCTGAAATTTTGTGACGTTTGCGATTATAGGGAATTTTATATTTCCTGTTTAAAGCATGATTTTAATACATGGGATTGCCTAAATATGAGCTTGATATGATATAAACTTCAAATCATGTTTGAGATATCAATGAGACTTCTATATGAACATGGCACATAGGTAGGGCATGGAGACCTTCAGTAATATCGGCAGCATAATCAGATAGTAGTATATAACTCAGATAATTTTCTTTTTATGTTCCAAACTGTGGATGTTTACGCTAGTGCAAATTCACCTGCAGATGATTTTGACAGAGCAATCAAAGAAGCCATAGAAGTGACAAAGTAAGTCTTGCTAGAATACCCTTGTTGCTTCATGTCTTGAGTCATTTCATAGGCACTGTCCACAGTTTCTCTGCATGTCGCTCAATCAACTGCGGTCATCCAAATCTTATGATTCGGGTTGTCAAAACTCAAAAGTTTTTTAAATGCAACTGAGTTCCTGGTGGTAGGTAGCCTGCTGATTAGGTTGGAAACTCCAAAAATTACTAGGATTCGTTGCTGTATCTGCATGCCCATCACACTTGCAATGTGAATCTAATCGCTTTGCCTTACGCCACATGGTGCGTCCTTTTGTGGAACTTAATCAGACGCTAATTATGAGTTTATGATCAATCATTTGTTATTGTCGAGTGCATCCAATGAAAAAGAGTACATCAAAATTGAATGAACTCATACTGGAATTTATGTATAACCTCCTGTACTGTCCCCCCCTCTTTTTCTTTACTGCACACATCTTAATTGGCCGTAACCACCTGGTACATGAAGTCGTCAACGAGAAAGATGTGAGCATAAACTATCTACTTCAAGCATATGTGAATGCTGCTTTTGTTTTAATGTCAAAGCATGTTTTGAAGTTAGAATCATTTCATCTACATCCAAGTCCTCTTCCATTTGTGGCACAATGAATTTTGTCCATTGCTGATAACCTTGGTTTACTGGCAATTAATTTCTGGTTTAGCAAAAGGAAGGCAACTGAAGAGCCAAAAAGTGAAACTAGACTGAATGAGCATGGTCGTAAGGATGAAACCAATTCACTGGACTCCTCTCCTCCATCTAGCTCAATTAACAGTGATACTGCAGACAGTGAATCTGAGAGTGGCAGGCCTCAAGAAAGAAATGATGATGTCGATGATACCAGTGATGAGGTTGATGGAGCTGATCCTGATGAAGATGGTACTGACTCAATGAAGGGAAATGGGCAGTTTTACCATAGGCCAAGCAGTTGTCGCCACAGTAAGAGACTTGCTGGAGTGACCAGCTATGCTGTTCCAGAAAGCACTCATATAGGTGCGAAAAATAGGTTGAGGCAGAGACCTAGCATAAATACAGCTGCTGAGTCTATTATCATACCTGATTCAGAAGATGAAAAGTGATCAAGATGCACTTGCAACGGGAGGGCATGCCATGAGAACTGATCTCTATTTTGATGCAGTTTTGTGGATTATCCATCCAAGCCAAATGAATATGGGTTGTCAAAAGTAAATCAGTTGTTACCACCTTAATCATAATTTTGTTCTATAGTAATAGCTAGCAGCATGGCTTCAGAAAGTTGTCTGTAAACTTGAAGGCAGTAGTTCAACTTAATGCTTCGTTAGTTTTCTGTAAAGTCACTTAGGTTCTATTATGCATTATTGGTTCCTAGTTATCCGCGGAGCCTTCCCCTCTCTGTCAAAGTCAACCTAAATAAACACTTCTACTAATTCAGACACACAGAGTCAGAAGGTGGCCTGATTTCTTGCATGTAATATACTTAAGGATTGAATAACACATATATATTTGAGGAACAGAACATTCAATTCCAGAGAATTTGAATGTTGACATATTAGATGAAATTCAAGTTCATGCTGAATAGCCACTCTTTGAAATTCCTGATCACCACGATTAGTGTACAGTATTGTGTTGTTTTGTTGGATGAATATTGGAATGCTTAATCTTCTCTTGGTCATTTTTCTGTTACGGAGGGAATGACCTTTTTTCAATTAATTATGGCTTTATGATATCTTTAGTAGTTATTGATTTGGTCTCTACTGTCGTTTATCTATATGCAGCTCCATTAGTGCTAGCTCTTGCGTGACAAAATGAAATACACTAATTGATTTTGTTTCTATTGTATTTGACTTTTGCATAGTAAAAATAAGATTTTGTAGGAAAGAAGTATAAGTGCGATAAAAATCCAAGTTAGAAAAATTCAATATATCTTGATGTCTCTATTTATATACTTTATGCTACTGAAACATAATTGGAGTGTCCATTTATTATATTAGAAAAAGAAATAAATGCTAATATTGAAAAAAAAAAAAAAGAAACAATTTTTTACTTTTTATTTTTTATGGGGAATTGGAAATAGAATATATATATTCTATTAAAGCAAAATAACACAAAAGGTCAGGATGGCCGAGTGGTCTAAGGCGCCAGACTCAAGTTCTGGTCCTCGTAAGAGGGCGTGGGTTCAAATCCCACTTCTGACATTATTTTTGTTTTGCAAATTAAAACATTTATATTTTCCTTTTTTCTTTCTTGGTTTATTGTTATTACTTCCAGCTGAGATCTGATAATTCAGCCCATGTTACATTGTTACCTTTTTCTTTTTAGTTAGAAGAATTCACTTATTAATGTCAAAAGTTTATTCCAACATAAGCTTTATGACAGTTGTTGAACTGATATGGCAAAAAACATCGAATTCATTTCTCTATCATTCAATTAATGTTTCATAAACATTGTTTTATCGAAAGAAAATTAAAATTTACGATAAATATAATATTTTAAGATAGTAACTATTACTTTGACTGATCATACAAAAAATCAACACCAAAAATATCCTATGGTCCTCAAAACCCATTTGGTTTTTGGTTAATTCACTTCAGGAGTTATTTGGTACATGAGATAAGGATAATAATTTTAAAATAAAATTGAGATAAACTTAATTTCACATTTGGTTTGAAATATTAACAAATTTCATAATTATTTTATCCCATTATTAGTACTAAAATGATGAAATTACACTCATATATATATATATATATATATACTTTGACTGATCATACAAAAAATCAACC
>DF360221.1:4231-18700 GCA_000787875.1 Solanum virginianum | reverse complement strand
TATATATATATAAAAGCGAGATAAAATATCTCAATACATGAAATATTCTTATTATTTTTTCCATCTCACATACCAAATGGTTGCTAACTGAATCCATTATTGGTGAATGAGTAGATAAATTAACATTTGTTTTACAAAATATCATTATATAATATTTAGTATGACTGTTATAGAGGATTTTAAAAAGAACGTACCTTCATAACAAATGTTGTTATTATATAGGTACAATGTTGTTACAAAGAAATAATCTCATGCTTTTGAGAAAAATTAAATTGTTATAGTAGATGTGTTTCACTTATTGAACAAGGTTCTATGATCGATCTATGACCCTTGGATGTCGAAGGCGTTCTTGGAGTGATCTCGTAATTTCTACAGGGTGGAGATGATGGGGTCGGCCTATGAATTTTTCTTTCTTCTTTTTTTTTGGCCGCATTTTGCTCAAAGGGTTGAAGGGAGATAGTACACCAAGTTGTTCGCAAGGGACAACTTGATCCTCTTCCTCAGAGATCTCAGATGAGGAAACCCTGGGAGAGCCGCTGACTCCAACTGCCATCCATGTATGATCTATGCTAGATCTGACCAACTGCCCATTCTACCTCCTCTACATTCTTGACAGTCCATCTTTGTCTCAGTAGAGTCTTTCAGTGACATGTTTTGGTCCTCTTCCCCATTACTTAGAAAGAGTGAGCCACCGATTTAGGTACAAGATATTATTATTACTGCATGAACAATTAGACATTTAACTCGTAATCGCAACAACCCAATTGCAAAAGCGGAGCTCTACCAACTGAGTTATATTTCCTGAGCCAAGTGGAGCATGCATGAAGTAGTGAAATGCTTCTTCTATTCTTTTTCCCAGTGTAAAATATTGCTAAAATAAATGATTGTCATAATGAAGTTTGACTATACAGTGTATATTGTAAAATATAAAGAAATTTGTGCATATTTTTATGTAATATAGATATTAAAATAATAAAAACATAAATAACTAGTATCAGTATAAAATAATATATAAATTTTATTAATATCAATCTTTATGTTGCTAATACGTGCATAACTCTAATCATTATCAAACTATCTCTTATATATATAATTAGGCGGTATTATAATTCGAAAATAGATTACTTGCAATGTGGATAAAGGATAAGGCTCAGAAAATTGAAAAAAATAAAATTATTAAATGTGGGATATATAGTCAATGATGAGGAAAAAATTGAGTATTTTATTAATATAAATTATAATAATTAACAATTTTAAAAAGTAGTTCACTATTAAAATTCTATCAATATACATAAATTAAAACATAAACCTGAAAATAACATATATTATGTAAAAATTATGAATTATAAATTAAAATATTTAAAATTTATTTAACTCTAAAAAAAAAATCATATTAAACGTGGGATGATATATATGTAGTAAAGTAGGAAAGAAATGTCAGCATAACTGGAATACGGAAGAAAGAACTCGTCCCCCTCTGTCATATATAGAGGAAAGGATAATAATGTCGACGAGCGGCAGAGATACCCGACGACGTCGTATTGTAGAACGGGGAAATGACCGATTAGCTCTAATTACCGGCCGGATCTCAACCCTATCATCGGAAACGGGACCGGGATCGGGATCGGGATCGGGATCGGAGACTCGTCATTCATACACCGCCTCTTGCCCGACTGCAATTTCTCAAAATCTTGTCACTTCTAACCAATCCTCTCCTGGTACTCTCCTTCCTTCCCCCTGGAAAGCAATTTAAATAAGTATCCGCTTTGTGTGTTATGATATCGAAATTTTGTTTCTAGAAGGAATTATTTGCTTTTCCAATTAGAATTTGTAAAACAAAAAACTAGCAATTGATGTATCTGTGTTTATTTAATGGTCCTATCGATTCTAGGGTCAGGTCAAGGTGGCGCTGGTAAGGGTCTCTAGTTCAAATCTTTAAAGTATAGTTTTTTGTTATGTGTATTTTTTCTTAGAAATGTTTTTTGGGTCAGCTTTGGCGCACTAAAACTAATTTTCACATGATACCTGCGACCTGCCACTAGCAATATGCAACAAATACCAGGTCGTTAGGATTGATGGAAAGGATCATTATCTTTGCAGGGATTTGAACCGGAGACCGCACGACTCTCAACCATTTCATTGACCCCTATATCACACCCTTGGGTGCTAGAAATGAAATTATTTAATAGCACATCCGGTGAAACCGTATTAACATTACTTAGTTTATGTCCAACTTATATAAGTTGGTAGTATGTAAATTTATAGTAGTTTATGTCCAACTTATATAAGTTGGTAGTATGTAAATTTATAGTCCTACCATTGATTGGAACGGAGTGGGTTAGTATTATTAAAAGCTCTTGCTTTTGTTGCTTAAAGCGATGAAGCAACATGAAGCAAGCGAGGAGTCATCGTGTAATGAGAAAGCATTGCGTTTTGAAACAATGACATGCAAAATGGCCCCAGTGTGAAGTTATTGGTTCCTTAAATATCAATTTGAAAAATTGGATTGTTATCTGCATTGTTCTATATAGGGTGGTGAAATTAGTTATTTTAATTAAAATTTGATTATTATAGGACAAAATTCAATTCATAGATATTCGAAAATTTTTATTTTCTGTAAATGGGGTTTTTGATTTCAAAGAACTGTGTGCTTTTACTTGCTTTTTCACGTCAAGCCTCATGGACCTTACCCTTTCTTTTTGCTGTTTTCGCTTTTGGAAAAATTGGTGTTCATCATATACTCCTGCCACTCGACATAAAAAATCCCAGTAATTACTCTAATATTCTACAGGATAGTGCTTAAATGAGGACTTTCACAATAGGAGGGGGATTCTTATAAGGTTTACATATACATAATATTGCACAATCTTGTTATTTTTGCTCAATCTTCCCAGATAACCTGATTTATTAAGGGTCAATTTGAAAATTATTCGAACAGCAGGGGAGGTTAAAACACTAGGTGATTTCTTTCCATCCGTCCAAGCTTTGATGGATAGAGTTATACTGGTAAGGTGGTACCTGCTTGTGCTGGTGTGAGGGACATGGTACCCCTAGTCGAGGTGCATGCAAGCTAGTATAGATTCATTCAGAGCAAAAATAATAAGACATGTATAAAAATAATGGTCCAAAGTTAAACAAGTTTGATAATTGAGAAGCTAATGAAGACACTCAATTAGGGGTGCAGGAGTATCTGTTTTTCAGTTTGATATTATAAAGAGAACTGATGCTGATGTTTCCTTTTATTCTTAACTTTTAAGGCTATATAAATGAAGAAGTACTTTTGAGAATGCATTTAGAGAGATATTCTTGATTTACAGCTTTGCTTTGACGCAATTATCAACAGTGGCAAATATTTGGAGGCTATGAAAATCGTATCCAGACTTTTAAATGAGAAATTGTAATGCTGATAAACCATTTAAAAAAAAATAAAAGTACAAAAAAGAGAGGAAGGGGGGGAGAGAGAGAGAGACAGAGAGAGATCATGACAATTGGACCAGTCTCTTCAGTGATTTCTCCTTGTGAATTTGTTTTAGTTTTTCTTGAGGCTTACATTGATCATAGAGGAAGGCTTTCTGTTTCTTGATTTAAAAAGTCAAAATCAAGGGCTAGTCTGAACAGCGCCTTTCTCACCCCTCAAGCAACAGTACTGTTGTATCTTACCTCTTGGAACAATATGTCGTTTACATAACCCTGGTCCAAGCATTGAGGAAAGATACCTTCATATCTGTGAACTTCCTTTTCCTCAAAGTTTTTGCATTGATCTGATTATAATGATTTTCAGATCTACGTTAAAGAAGATCATCATTTCAGCAAAAGAGAATCTAAATACTCTTCCCAACCCCATCAGTGCTTAGCAGCTGCTTCCTCACATACCTACAACATCTTTCTGTTAGCTTCCAGCCTTGGACTGCAAATAAGCCCGTCAATGAGTCTGCTAGAGGCCTGCTTAGTCTGAAGCAAAATGTTGCTTCTTGAAGATCTTGGTCCCTAGCTCATTCTATGATTGAAAATTTTAAACGACAGTGGTACACCCTCCCTCCATCTCTGGAGTCAGACAGTCTGGCCATAACCTTCCGTTAGAAAATTTAATTTTTGTTCAATGGGAAGGAAGAATATCAAAAGTTTGGGGTAAGGTCTGCATAAATTCCATCCTCAGACTCCACATGTAGAATTACACAGGGTATTTGTTGTTGGGTAGGAAGGAATAAGTGAGTTCGGTGAGAGTTTAATGTCACGGTGATGGGGTTTCTAGTGCTTGTGTTATTGGCATTGCATTGTTTGCTGCTGTTTCTGTTGTTGTAAGAGTTAGATTGTACTATTTATAGATCCTAGACTTTCTAACAGATATATCCTCCTAGCTTTGGCAAAAAACTAGGCTGTGAAGTTTGATATTGCTGCTTTAATGTTTCTTTTTCCTTGAGAGTGCTTGTACTGTTTTGATTAAGGAGAGTGCTTATTAAACTATCACTCATTTATTTCTACTTCACAGTTTCTATTAGTGGGAGCGAGGCCTCTAGACCTTTGTTGTTTGATGATGACCATGGAATTGAACCTGGTGGACATGATGAATCTGATGGCAAAAGCACAACAACTCCGTTTATGCGAAAATGTGAGTCAAACATTGAAACATCAAGTGCACCTGCCTTGGATCTTGATGACAAAGAGCAATTATTTCCGAATTCATCTACTGTAAATCCTCCATGCCTTTCTGCTTCTGATGGGGATCAATTTTCAAAACTGAAGAGCAACTATCACAACATTTTCGCCCCAAATAAAATTAGTTCTGCAATAGTAGCATCCGAGAGTATCCGCCTCAACTTTTCCCTTGTGGCTGCCATTTTGGTTCTTGTGTCCTATAACAGCCACTTCTTCAAGATGGTCATATTTTTCAGACCTCTTCTGCTACTGATGTTGACCAACATATCGATTGTTATTGCACGCCTTCTCGCAGAAGAAACTGGGTCCCATAGCAATCAAAAAGCTTCGGCAAATGGTATCCCTGGCGCTGGTATGGTTGATCAAATTGGAAAGGCTCTGGAACTGGGATTGTTATTGCAAAACATTGTGGGTGCAGTGTTTATGGATTGTAGTATCTACTCAATAACAGTCATATGTGGCCTTTCAATAGCACAAAAGCTTGGCTGGTAAAGTTTTTCCTGGCTGGAAGATCTTAATAATGACTGTATCATCTTATGCTTTGTCTTTTCTTTTCCCCTTGTGTTGGGCTACCTTGTTTTGAGAAACAATTTGCTTCTTTCTCTTCTTGATTTATCCTCCTCCCCCAGCCCCGTCCCAATCCAAAAAAACAAAACAGAAGGTTATTGGAGTTGTCTTCATATCCAATTTTTTGTAGCTTCACCAGATCTGAGAAATGGACTTATGTAGATGTTCTCAAGTTTCTAAAGCATTAGTGTTAATTGAGCTTACTTCCTGAAAATGAGAAACAAAATAATGGAGAATTGAGTACAGTAATCAAAGGAGCTAATGTTATACGCCACTAACTGCCAAGTTATTACTTTCTACATCTCAATTTATGTAACATTTTTTCTCAATCGTGTACATTTATCTTGATTAGATGGTGACTAAACAGAAAAAGAAAATATCAGAATCTTTTTATCACACTTTTTTTATACGTCTAAATTTATGAATATATGTTACTATTATGTGAATTCATTACCCACATATGCTGTTTGACGCAGTATTTTAAAAGATGGGGGCGTAAAACATGGCAACTTAGTTGGCACGTAGCAAGACATAAATCATGAAGCATGGTGAATTAGTTCTATGAATCTTTAAGTTTTTAAGTTATAATATATTAAAATAGTACATAAATTAGTCCTTTAGCTTGGAACGAAATTTTAAGTTGGAAACTCAAACTTTTAAAGTGCACAAATACACTCCAACTTGCTCGTTTTTTATCAAGTAGGTACAGTTGTGCAGCAGCTATGTGAGATACACTCTTTATGACATGAATTTTATGTCCAATTCCACTATATCACATCATAAACTTATTCCACCTATTTATATTTAAAAAAAAAGAAAATGTCACTTCATCTAACACTATTCCACCTACTTATAGTTTAAAAAAATAAAAGAAACATTTGTGATTGGCCAAAATAAATTTATTTTACGAAAAATTTAAATTTTTAAATTTAAATTTTTTACTCCACCTGGATCCTCATCCCCCATCCTCTCCCCCACTCTCACTCCCAGCCCTATAAAAAATTAAAAAATTATTGTACAAAAAATTTAAATTTTGTAAATTTAAATTTATTTACTCCACCTCGAACCCTCATCCCCCAACCCCCTCCACCCACCCCCACCTCCATACAAGNAAAGCATATTTTGCGTCATTTAATTCGACAAAAATAAAATAAAAAATAAAATGTATATTTACAAAAAATTCAAATATTAAAAATTTTAATCTTACAAAAAATTCAAATACTAAAAACTTTAATTTTACAAAAAATTTAAATTTTACAAAAAATTTAAATTTTAATAATTTTAATTTTTTACTCCACCTTGAGCCTTATCCACCCCCCACCCTTAAGCCCCTACCTTTATCATCTCATCTCCCAAAAAAGAATTTAAATATTTATTTTTAAAAAATATTTCAAATTATGAAATATTTTTTTAATGTCAAAAACTAGAAAAAAAATTCTTGAAGATTAGTACTAAAAAGAAGAAAAAAATTATATTTTAATTTAAAAAATAATAGTTTACATATAAAGGGATATAGTAGGGGTAAAAATGACAATTCAAGTCTTTTTATTGTTAAAATTTTCAAAAAAAAGCACTCACGCGCCCTCCTTTTGCATGTAACACACATGCTTTGCTATGTCAGCACCTTGTGTTTATTTGATTAAAAAAGGGGCAAGTTAGAATGCCTATTTGTGCACCTTGAAAGTTTGAGTTCGAATTTAAAATTTTGCTCCAAGTTAGAATCCAATTTATATATTGTGCCATTAAAATAATATGATAAAATAAAAATATAAAATACATTATTAATTAACGCAATTAAAAATATGATTAGAGAAATTCATTACATGATTTTACAAGCAGAAATAATATAATAAAAAATTATTTTTCAAATTAACTCTGACATATATTTAAAAGAACAATAATATTTTTTGAATATATCACTATTGAACTATGCAATTTAGGTCGCTAAAAGGAAAAAATCAATAAGTTTTATTAGTATTATAATTAAAACCATCACCCTATCATGAATAAAACATAAAATTGCTTTAAAATGTATGACAAAAGTATGAAAAATAAAGACAATTAAAGATGTAAAATTTGATTACATAATTTCAATGAAATGTTAAGAAATATTTCATCTTTATGATATTCTCCAATAGTAAATTTGTAGAAGTACGACTTATTATTTGAATTAATTTCGATTTTCTTATTTTCATAAATGAAAAGATTATTAAATATCATTGAAAAATTATGAAGATCAATATTATCTAAAAAATTGACATAAACTTTTTAAAATATCTGTTAAGTAAGTACCAAATATTGAATAACAATTATATTTAGGACATATAATTAAATGGTTGGAACGCATAGCGTGTGAGAGTATATTTTCAGAATTGACATTGTTACGTCATAATGTATACATAAAGTCAAAAACAATGGGAATCATGTGGCCCACAGTTTATCAGGCACCCATTTCCCTCTTGACTTGTGGTCATCACAAAATTTAAAAAATAAAAAGAGATAAAAGATATAAAAATAATGTATAATATTTAACTAACACTTTTTTTTTTTTAATTATATAACTAACAAATTGCATGTCATTTCACAATCTTGTCTATTTTTAGCTTATTCAAATAGTAATATATAATTCCATACAGAGACGGCTCAAAAAATTTAGTGGCCTAAAGCCAAATTTTAATATAATTTTTTAAAAGAAGAAAATTTATGATCCCTCTTGTAGATGTACTATGCAAAATTGTTAATTATTTTTTTAATGTTCTTCTATTTCAATATTTTTTTAAATATCATATGCAAGAATATATATATATATATATATATATATATGAAGTGGAAATATAAAAATATAGAGAGTTAGAATTAAAATTTAAATACTTAATTTGATAAATTTATATATATCAAAATAAAATCTCATATCTTTAGTTTACTTACAACAGTAACTAAAATAATAAGAAAGATATACAAGTAACAATATATATTTGATGCACTGTAATCTTTGTGTTTGATATAATAACTGCTTGTTTAGATAAAGGAGTAAATTTTTATAAGAGGAAAAAAATGAAAAAGCATATTTTGCGTCATTTAATTCGAACATGAAATGTTAATGACTCAAAAGATTCATATGCAAAGATAAAACAAGGATACAAACGAGTTATTGTTTCTATTACGTAATGTTTTCTTTCAACAATAATATCGTTCATAATTTTAAAAGTCTTATTTTTTTATACTTGTTTCATCCCCAAAAATATGTTTGTTATATTTCATTTTTAAAGTGTTAAATTTTATACACTTTGCCTGTATTTTTAAAATTATATTAATATGGAAAAATTGTACTTTTTGTATAGTTTATGAGTACCTAAATTTTAATTTAATAGTGACTTAATATAATTTAGCTCCGAAGATTAATTAAATTAACTCTAAAAAAGTAAATAATTATTTTCAATAAAAAAATTAAATATTTTGTAATTTCTACATTGTACTTTTCAATTTTTTTTTTTAAATTAAGCTATACAAATACTAGTGCAAGAAAATGAGGCCCCTCAAAACTTGGGGCCTAAAGCAATGGCTTTAGAAGCCTTACCCTGATTCCATATACTGTCTTTTTTTCTTGAGGATTATTTTAATAAATAATATTTTTTTGAAAACCTGGAATCAGATTCCTCCCCAAAAAATAAAAATAAAAATAAAATGGTGAACCGTTCTTCAATTTGCCACGTCACCATCTAATTTGGCCCCACTTTCAGACGAAAAGGCGTATCATCCACGCGACTGCCACAAGCCCGTATATAAAGGCGCGCTCCACCTTCTTCAATTCTCTCAGCAGCCATTTCCAACAAAGAGTGAAGCAAGAAACAGAAGGGAAAAAATGCAATCTTTGCAGCAAAAGGCGTCGGAATGGAGTGGGGTTGACACCGATGATGCATTCGCCATTGATGAGACCAATCTTTTTTGAAAAACTTGGCCTTCAGACTTTCATCAATCTCTCCACCAATTTCTACAACAGGTTCATCCTTCTAATGGTTATGTTCAAAAGAATTTTTTTTTTCTTGATGGGTTTTCAGTTTCCTATAATGGGTATTCAGAAAAATCGTCAAAGTTTGGGACTTTTGTTCAATTGAATGAAATAACTATTGAGTAGTCTTTTGGGTTGGGCATTCTGTTTTGTGAGCTTCTCTCTCTGTTTTTCTCTTTTTTTCCCCCCCTTGAATTAATGTCAATCAGAAAAATTGATTATATTTGTTGTTGTAATGGTTGCCTTTTCTTTCTGGCAAGCCTTTCTATCTCTGTGAGCTAGTGGTAAAGTGGGATTCCACTGGGTATGTTGTTGTAATGGTTTGCCCTTCTTGAGGGAAGACATTTGATTCTTGTTTTGAAATTGAAATTAGGGTGTATGATGATGAGGAAGAGTGGTTTCGGTCAATTTTCTCGAATTCAAGTAGAGAAGATGCCATTAGGAATCAATATGAATTCTTTGTACAGAGAATGGGAGGGCCTCCTTTGTACACACAGAGGAAAGGTAAGCAAGTGTTGCCTTGATTTTTTTTTTATACCCAGTCTTCTGTTGTGATGTATTTTATGGTGACCTCAATTCTTGAGATTGTTAAATCTGTTTTCTATCGTAAACTTTAAACTGAGCCTTCAATATTTTTTATTGAGATTGGAAAACTTTGTTAACTTCTTTGATGCCTCTTTTTTTTCCAAAATGGTTCCCTTTTTATAATACTCTTCAAGTTTTAGTTGTCCAGAGCATGTGATGCTAATAACATACCACTATTGTAGGCTTAGTTTTTCTCTCTGTCTGAATGTCCACAACATTTTCTTGATTAATCAGTCCGAATACGCACCAAGTTGATGTGAAAAAGAAAAGTTACAAGTTGTTGGAGTGATTGAATTGAGTCGTTCACCATCCTCTTATAAACTTGGCCAACTAGCAATATAACATAGCATTCTCTCCATACACCAGAATTGCAAATGAAATAAGAAGGATTTTTTGCACTGCTGAATGTTGACAACCTTTTGAGAATGAAAAAAGCTTGATCACTTTTCTGGAATCTTTGACCTTGAAACATTATTTTGTTGACTATTCTTATGCCATCTTGGTGCATTTATCTTGTGATTTCTCAATAGCAAAGTATCACTAAAGGGAAGGAAAAAAGTTATAGGATAGGAGATTTCGAATAAGTCCCTTCTGAGTTTGTTCTGGGTCAATTTAGAAAAGCAAAAACAAACCCTTTCATTCATTTCAACTTTTGGAACAAACTCTGACACGAGACAAGCAAAACAAGGGGTTTGAATAAGACTAGGATTAACATGGTCTCTTAAACAAACACCAAAACAAAAACAAGATAAAGCTAACAACACTGACTCTTAAACAAGAAAACAAGATATAGCTATAACATTGCTGCACTAGGCTTCATTCTTCTTGATCTTCTTTTCTTTTAGTTGTCCTTCCGAGGTCTCATACAAGTTCACTACACCTTTGACAAATGAGGGATGATGGCACATGCTTGCTCAGCAACTCTCATATCATCCAAACGATGATGATCCCTAATAACATAGGATGTTTGCTCTGCCAACTGATGCACTTTACGGTTGACCATCCCATATTTTCATGACAATTATTCAACCATGCATGATTGTTGCCAAGGCTGTTTCTTAAGATGGCCACATGCTTCTCTAATGTCTCAAGAAGATTACGAAGTGTTGCTCATCCACTGTCTCCGCACTACTTCAATACCGACATATTGACTGGCTTGCTTCTTTTGCTTTTCCAACTGTGCTTGAAGTTGACCCTGTGACTGTGCCCAATAGGCCCTTTCTTTCTCAGCCTGCTCATTCTGAATAATGTATGTATGGAAGTATAATTTCCGAGGGAAGAGAATAGTGACAGTGCAGGATGGGGCTAAGGTGGTACCTATGTACCTATCATGGTTTCATAACCCAATGATATTTAGTGACATCCCTGAAGGATCCAACAGGAAGAGAAAGGACCAGTGTAACATAAGACAACTAAAAGAAGAGTTGGAGCAGGCCAAAGCAACTATAGCCCAAGAACAACTAAAAGAAGAGTTGGAGCAGGCCAAAGCAACTATAGCCCAAGAACAAGTCCAGGTTCTAATGGGAAGGAATTACATTTGAAGTTACAAGATGTGGAGGGAGAGTTGAAGCAAGCTTTGATTGGAGGAGGAACTGTAGGGCAGAACTAATATTTAGCTCGACAGAACAAAAGAGAACAAAGTGTTGGGATTCTCCGATTAAGAAAGGACTTGTCTCCTTTGACAAAATCATGCACCACCAACAGGCTAAGCTTAAGCAACAATAGTTTGAGAAAGAAAAGGCCTATTGGACGCACTCACAGGGTCAGCTTCAGGCACAATTGGAAGAGCATAAGAAGAAAATTAGTCAATATGCCGATGAAATTGAAATTAGGGTGTATGATGATGAGGAAGAGTGGTTTCGGTCAATAAGAAGAAAATTAGTCAATATGCCGATATTGAAGTAGAGTGGAGAAAATGTATCATTGAAAGTGAAACACTTCGTAATTGCCTTGAGGCGTTGAGGAGCACGAAGCCATCTTAAGGAACAACCTTAGAAACATTGTCATAAAAATATGGGGGGGGGGGGTCGTTAGACGTCAAGTGCATCAGTTGGCAGAGCAAACATCCTATGTTATCAGGGATCATCATCTTTTGGATAATATAAGAGTTTCCGAGTAAGCACGCGCCATCATGCCTCATTAGTGAAAGGTGTTGGTGAACTTGTATGAGACCTTGAGAAGATAACGAAAGCCATAGGAAGATCTAGAAGAATGAACTCTAGAGCAACAATATTTTAGCTATATCTTGTTTTGTTGTTTAAGAGTTTGTGTTGTTAGTTTCATCCTCTTTTTTTTGTTTGAGAGACTAGTCTTGTTCAAATCTCTTGTTGTGTCAGAGTTTATTCCAAAAATTGAAATGAATGAAAGAGTTGTTTTTGCTTTTCTAAATTGATCCTGAAGGGATTCAGATATTTATTATATCTCCTGAACTATGTAATGATTTGATTCATGCAATGACCTGATTCATAGGCAACCCCAACTGGTTTGATTGAAACGCTTCGACAAAAAGGAAAAATAGTTAAAAGGAAGACAATGAACAAAGTAAAGCTGAAATAAGGCAAATAGGCTTCTGAACTCATGATATTAAGTTCTTAACTTAAAATGTATGATTAATATTTGCAAAATAAGGTGGTTGTCTTTTAATGTGTCTTTCTCCATAGTTAGTGATAAAGTTAATTCTCTAACATTAGACATATTTTCTTCATCTGTGTCTGTCTTCACTAAAAATAAGAATTTAATTGACCTTTGCTCTTAAATCTCCAAAAGAGCGTTTTCCTATATGTTCACCTTTGACAACTGTAGAATTAATTAGGTCAGGTCACCGAATCATATTACAAACATGTCTAATTTCTTGCTCTTCTCCGACAGTGTTTTCCTAATCTTTCCTCTAGGGTGGAAATAATGAGGTCAGGTCATTGAATAATATTATAACATGACTAATTTCTCCTTGTTTCCAACATTGTTTTCCTAAGCTTTCCTCAGGTGCAGAAATAATTAGGTCAGGTCATTGAATCATATTAGCAATGCTTTCCTAAGCTTTATCTACTAACACATATCTATTGCAAATCAATTATTTCTCCAATCAGCCATTATTACACTGCATTGTTATCTTCACGATGGTGGATTTTGAAGACTTTTGCTAGATCAGTAATGATTGATCTTTTGATCAGTACTTTGTGCTATTTGTATTTGACTAGATTATTCGATTTTTCTTCTGTATCTGCCAAAAACCAGAAAACTTTCCTCATTCTTTTTAACAAATGCTTTTGACCAATTGTGTATCCGGAAAGGGGAAGGGGGGGGGGGGGAAGAAAAGAAAGAGCAGTACTTCAAAATATTGATAATAGTCAAAAAAAATTCTTGGGGCTGAGCTGAGGACAGTTAGGAGGAAGGCCTCAGCAAATGAATGTTCAACCGCTCAGTGTTTAATATGGTAGAGCTAATAGATATTTGAGGTTTGAAAGCTAATTGAAACTTCAACTCAAGTTTTCTTCCTGCAATGCCCTGAGATGTTCTGGAAATGTGATGTCAACACCGATGGTTCTAGTACTTTTTTCGGATGATTGGTGGACAAGTTTGTTGGATGTAGAATTACATGTTTCTTCTCTACATTATATTTTAAGTGGTCTTGTTTCTCTTACTAGCTTGATTGATGCTTCTTTTAGTTTGAAAACCTTTCTTACTTGGACTTTTTGCAGGCCATCCAGCATTGATTGGGCGCCACCGCCCATTTCCAGTCACTCATAAGGCTGCTGATAGATGGTTACAACATATGCAACAAGCACTAGACAGCGTTACAGACATTGATGAAGACTCCAAAATTAAAATGATGAACTTTTTCAGGTATTAGATAATCTCATTTGAACTTACCTTTAAGTAAATGCACTTGTGCAGACTGTAAGATGCACTTACTTTTTCTTTTTTTTTTTTTTGCTTTTCAGGCACACTGCATTCTTTCTGGTAGCTGGAGATGAGTTAAAGAGTCAAAACCAGAGTGTTGCATGTAAGCATGCTGCCAATAAGCCAGCTGCAGAATAAGCTTTTACAAAATAATTGATCATAGAATTACAATGATGTATGTGATTATTAACTTACGATTATCTCATCAATCAAATTTGAGAATGTACCTTCTCATTATTGAGACCTACCTCTGATTAATATTATCGCCTCACGGTGAAACGAAGCCATTCTTATCGGACTTATAGGGGTGTGTTATATCATATATATCCTCTTTAGAAGTTCCTCAAGTTTCCCATATTATTAAGTGTTTTCAAGTCTTGGAGGAGCCGAATTTCTGACTAAATACGTCTGGAGATGAACTGTTCTGAAACGAAACTTTAGAACATAGTTCTGATTTACAGTTTCTTTAATCTTTTGTATAGCTATAGTAACTATTGTCATTCTTGATAGTTTTCTTGATTACATGGATTGTATATTGTGACTTTCCCCTGGTCTCTCTTCGAGAAAGTCTTTTGCATGAGTTGGAATCTCCTCCATATAATGAATTTCGTTATCTTAGGACAATTATAATTACAGTCGTCATTCACCATACTTCCATGGTTGGTTCCCTTATAACCAACTCACCAACTTTATTAATCCAAAAAAAATATTAATTTCATATTGCTAAAAAAAATTTGTAAAAGATTGCAATC
>DF360222.1:41775-54354 GCA_000787875.1 Solanum virginianum | reverse complement strand
AATCGTTCTCCATGATGATTTTTTTCATTTTCAATCTGCTCCGCACCCATTTCGATTCGCCCTGACCCATTCCCATTCCTAAATATATGTATAAACAATAACCAAGGAGATAAACAGATTAGGACATATAGAGATGGAGAATCTTGGTGGGGAGTTCCAAAGAATATTGAAATGTTCATTCTAAATTAATATTTATTTTATCCATATTAATTAATAAGTAAATTATTTATTGTTTGAAGACTTATAAATTGAGATCCCTATGAAGCTTTCATTACTAAACAAAGTTACTCGTAGATAGAGGAGTTATAATTGAATGGGAAAAAAAATAGGAAAAACAAACAATTCATCAAGTAATGGTCTTGTTGCATCAATTATGTTTTAGTTTTGTTGCTTCTTCATCAATTCTATCAGTGGTGTTATTATTGTGAGAAAAATATTTGCTTCTATTATTGAATTGTATGAATAAGGTATATTTTTATAAAAATAAAAGCAACAATGGATCAATTCTAAACTTGAGTAGAAGAAAAGGAGTTGAAAGCAGGGTTGGCTCGAGGGGAGGCTAATGAAACTTTTTGTCACGCCCTTACGTGACCGGCACCAAGGACTATTGCTAGTCCCCGAGCAAACCACTTGGCCTCATTGTCACATCTTACTCAACAATGGAAGAATACTCAATGAAAACATTTAGAAAAAAGACAGAGATAACATAAATAGTTTTTCCAAATAAATCAAGTCTGGAAACAAAATGCTCAATGATACTCCACTCTAGGTCTATGAAGCCTCTACTCTAAATGTTTAGAAGGTACCATGACAAGTCGAGACTACCCAACTCAAAGCAAATAAAGAAACTGAATAAAATAAAGACAGGCTCCTCCGAATTAGCAAGGAGGGCTCACCAATATCTGGAACTTGGGAACTTTGAACCTCAACGGTGCACCTGCTGAAGTCCTCTATCTCTTGTATCTACATCACGAAATGATGCAACACCGAGTGACATCAGTACGTGGAATGTACGATATGTAAAATAGCTCAAGAAACAAGTAAGGCTCAGAACAATCAACCGACTTGACTCAAAACTCAACTCTTCATCCCATAACTCAACTCAAGTAACATGATGCAAATTTAAAGTTTTGGAAATCATGTTTTTGAAATAAACGTAGTATTTAGTGTAACTCAGTTCGAAAAACTCATGATATGCTCAATTCAAGTGTTTACTTGGAAGTTTCTCTAACTGACATAACTCTCCACGCCACCATTAGTTTGGTGATGTACAACGAAAAGACGTCGCTGTCACGTCGGTCCTAAACTTGCCACGGAATAGGACAATCCCCACCATTTATATGGTGATGTACAACGAGAAGACGTCATTGCCACGCCCGACCTAAACTTGCCACAATAAATGACGTTAACCTCTAACTCTCTCTCGGATCCAAAGAGAATGTCCATCTATTGGGACATGAGCCGCCAGAGTTAACTGCACGACTATCCTGCACTGGCAAACGTAGGTGGTTCTCAATCACCCAACTCAGTGCGCAGTACTCTTTCCAAGATTAAAACATGTTCATGAAATTAACTCAAGCTCAACTCTTTAACTCATCTCAACTAACTCAATCATCAACTTTCTCAATTAACTCCATAATTCAGAATGTGAACTCAAATCAATGCAATTCAAGTCTCTAATTCACATCATGCAAGACTCTCAGGAATTACGGTCAAGTAGCATCATACCATCCATGCTCAACAATAAGACATAATAGGTATTCATTACATGCATATATGAAACAAGAAAACATACTTCTCAAATTCACATTACGTAGTTTAGAAGGTTAGATTCATAATTTTAATTTAGTCAATAAGCAATGAAAATATTAAATTTGAGGTTAGGGTATCAAGCATGCAAAATACATTCATAATTTATAGTAAAAATGATGCAACTCATAAATTAACTCCATTATCTTCAAGAAACTCAGCCATGTACAAGAATTTAAAACTCAAGAATTCATAGGATTTAAGACGTAATTTATATTCATGATTTTGACTCAAGTAAGTGAAGGGGCGTGTGGATGAACATAATTCAACGCTTTAGGTAGACTTACATACCTGTTATGGAGTTTGACAATCAACTTCTCAAGAAGTTAGCCTCAATCCTTTGAACCCTAGCTCTTTTTCCCCTTCTTCGCTCAAGGTCTCTACTTAGTTTTTGCGTAAGGGACTTTAGAATAGGTTTTTGAAACCCTTTTTAGGCCAAAAACGACTTGTATTGGTTGTGGATTAAGTCTAGGAGGGGTGGGAAAAAGTCTAGAATGCCCCTCAAAATATTTAATATTTTAAACTTCGGTGGAACAGGTCGGGGGGCCAGGTCCGCGATGCGGACCTGTGTATTTTCTTCCAAAAAATTTTCGAACAAGTTTTTCAATCCCCGTCGAAAAAATTGAAAAAAATATAAATATGGGTCCGCGACCTGGCCGCGGCCCTGACGTGCACTGACATTGTTTCAATTTTTCGAATCAAAAAATTATTTTTTGATTCGGTTGCTCTAAAAATGGAACGAGACCATTTTCCCACTCAATTTTTCATACTGATTGCAAATTCGATCTCAGATTTGCCATCCGAGCATGGAAAATGCGTTATACACACATCCCTCCTCTAGGAATATTTTGATAATTTTGATAATAGTTTGCTTTAGGCCCAAATTAGTGGTCAATTTTATGATTTTATATTAGATACATATTTTAGAATTTTGAATTAAATTAATCATATCTTCATGTTAATAAATAAATTTTTACCCAACATCATCCAACAGATTATATTACAAATAAATTACTAATTAACATATACTTGACTTGAATTAATCTTAAACAATATAAATATTAGTAATAATATTACTATGTAAAGTTAAAGACTTTATATATATTTTTAAAAAAGTAGACAGAAAAATATATATCTTATTAAAATTTGTTTTAAGTCGCTCTTTGATAGAATATGATAAATTAAATCAAAAATAAAAAGAGAAATAATAGTTAATTTTTAATTTACAAATACACAAGAAAATAGACATCTTGTACACCTTTTTTTTTTACGGCATGCATTAACACGCTCCACACACTATTGTGGAAGATTCTTGACCTGAATTATCAGATTCTTAAGGTGGAATCACATTTTCTTTTTTACCCATGATCTTGAATCTTTAAGAGAATTGAAGAGAATGGATGATTGATGATGAAACTAAAGACAATTTTACGTTTTAAAAGAAATATAAATCAAGTTAAAACAAAGATAATATATAGGGTAACTATAATTGTTTTAGTGTAATTTAAAAAAATTAAAAAGAGTTAATAAGAACATTTTTATTATTGATAAAATAAGGAAAACAATATAGGGTCTTGATATATTTTAAATTTTGCAAGTTGACCCTTTAATAGAAAAGTGGTTTTAAAACATTAATTTTAAATCGAGAGAAGCATTAAAAACACCCTCGAAGTTGACTCGAATTATTAGTTTCGTCTATAAACTATTGATAGGCTTAAAAACACCCCCCTCAACTTGACGAACTAAGCTTAAATACACCCTCAAACTTAGCACAAATTATTAATTTCATCCCTAAATTATTGATAGGCTTAAAGACACCCTTCAGCTTCTTGTTTTTGTAACTTTTTAAATGATATGAAATTTTGTAGAGCTCTATTTGCTGCCATATTTTTACAATCCTAAAATCTTCTTACAAGATTGTCATCCGATCATGAAATTTTTATTGTTGCCGAAAGTCCACACTGACAAAAAATAATCATAAACAAAATAAGAAAAGAAAGAGAATCAAACAACCAAAAATGAGAATAAAAAAAATATATCTTACTTTGAGATCACCATTAATAGAAGAAAGGTTAAATGGGAACAAGAAAAGTATTACAGTAGTTGGTAATTAAAAATTGAATGAAAAATTTCTTTTTCTTTTTTTCTTAAAAAATAAAAAAAAAATTAAGCTTGATCTTTTTTTTAATATTTCACGCACTTTAAAAATTTTACTCACTTGTTCTGTCACGTGCTAGGAAACAACCTACTCTCTCTTCTAATATAGTATATCTTTTAAAACAAAATATTAAAAAAATTGAAAAAGGTCATTTCCTTTATTTTCTTTTTCTTTTCTTTTTTTATCTTTTTTATTTTTTAAATAAATGAAAATGAAAAAGTATTTAAGGAAACATAATTCCCATTTTAAACACCTTACCAAAAACGCCATGTTTACCCTCCAAATCCACACCGTCGACTCTCCCCAACCTTTTCCGACCACCATCGCCACCACCTCCTCCGCCGCACACGGCCCAAACCCTAACAGTAACATTATTAGCAGCAGCAGCGGGAGCCTAAATCTATCGGAACTTAGAGGAATCGCTCATCTCTTCCGCCACCTTCCTTCTTCTACTTCCACCACTATTGCTAACCCTATTTCCCGCACCACCACCGTCTTCATTGTTGCTGCCCCAAATTACCTCTCACCTGATGATTTCCTCCTCTTCTGTGGAACTCATCTTGCCGATTTCTCAGATGTTATGTTCCTCAAGTAAGTTTTTGGAATAGAGGTGGATCCCGGAGTTTAAAACTCTATGGGTTCAAACTTTTTGTATTCTTAGAATTCTGTTGTAGTTTTGAAAATTATTGGTCATATCTGCTATTTGTTGTAATTTTAGTGAAATTTTTATGCATAAATTTATGCTCCATGTTAAAGATGTTGACTTTTGGTTGTTGTGGAGGATAGGGATTAGGATTGAAATTTAGTGGGTAGGAGTGTGTTATCTTGTTATCTGTCGATACCAGCAGTTATAGCATTACTACTGTAGTTTCTTGTCGAATGATTTCTGTTACTATATGTTGTTTCTTGTACTTCTATTGTAGTTACTGTCATGTTACTATGAGCTGCCCTTGAGCCGAGGGTCTATTGGAAATAGCCTCTATACCTTTGAGGGTTAAGGTTTACGTAAACTCCACCTTCATGGACCCAACTTTGTAGAACTGTATTGGGTATGTTGTTGAAAATATTGGCTTCAGATGTAGCCTATGGTGGATCCGCCCCTGTTTTGAGTTCATATCTGTGGTTTTTAAAGGTTGTATGTATAGTTGAGTCTGCGTATTTTCACAGTAGCAGTGGTGTAAGAGGGATTCTGCATTTTCTGGATTAAAATCGTTGGTGAATTTGTTTATGCTGAATGTTCATGTTGAATGTTTCAGGAATGATGGAATAGAACATAGTTACAGTGTGTTGATCAATCTTGTTAATCAATTGGCTGCTGATGGTTTTTACTGTAGCTTCAATGGCAAAAGGTTTAAGCCTACTGAGGTATCTAACTGCTGATGCTGCTGCTATTATGACCATTATCATTAATAGCATTAGATTTTAGCACTAGTATTAGAGTTCACTACTGCTATTATGATTATGGTTATGAATGTGTTTTTTGGATTTTATTCGATTCTTTTGTTCATTCTGAATAGGATGTGCAACTTTTCAGGCTGAGGTTTGCCATATATACTTTATTCAATCAGTGGAGTACTCCAAGTTGGCATATAGTGCAAGTACACCTCCTGTTAGTTATACTGAATTGCCGACATGTCCAGTGTGTCTTGGTGAGTAACTTCGCTTTCCTAAATTTTTGTATAAATTTGAAACATTTGGCCCAAAAACTATGTCTCAATACCAAAGTAGTTGAGGTCAGGTTTATGAATCCTTCGTATCAGTTCTACATTCTACTTTGTTTGGACTTGATTCATTTAATGACCTAATATTTGGGATAAACTAAGGATTCTCTAGAACTAGAGTGTAAATGTCACTCATCCTTTTCTTTAATAACCGTGGTATCGCGCACCTTGACTACTTCCACTAGGTACCTGTTATCTCGACCAACATAATTTGCCGGTAATATCTGTATCCACCAAGGCCAGGACAGATGAGAAGAAAAGATCTAGTATTTTTTGTCTCTGCTACAATGTGAACTTAAGACGTCATGATTCTCCACCCATCTCATTGACCACTAGGCCACACCCTTGGGTGCATATCAAACATATCCTTCATTTCGTACAATCTTTAAGCAAATTTTATTGACTTCTGTTGGAGGTCAGACCTAAAGTGAAGTGTGCCAATAATAACCAACTTTAATTATAGCTAGTTGGTATTGTTATGGATATGGCGGGTATGTTGTTTCAGTTTATTTATTGCTAAGTCTGCATAGAATCCAATATATTATAGGTATTTTGAAATAACTCTTCGCCCTGTGATTTTAGATCCATCTCTTTTATTTTGTAATAACTCTTCGCCCTGTGATTTTAGATCCAGCTTTTCCCTGTTTAACACCTTCAATCATCACAATGCCGTACTTGAAGACTAGTGCATTTGGAGGTCTATGTAGGAGTAGGACATAATAGCAGTATCTCAAATGACTTCCTCTCAACTTTTCTCTTCTATATGCACTGTTTGACCTGTTAATGTGATTATTTCTTATTTATCAATATCATGTATGACCATACATCTATTTTAACATCCGCGTTAATACTTTTTTTTCCTAATTATAAGTTGGAAAAACTTTTCACATAATATTTTCTACATTTTTGCAGTATTTTTCTCTACATTTTGACATGGAAAACTTACACAATTCATGTTGGGAATTTCAGAAAGATTGGACCAAGATACAAGTGGAATACAGAGTACACTTTGTGACCATTCCTTCCAGTGCTCTTGTATCTCAAAGTGGACCTACTTGGCGTGCCAAGTTAGTATGCTTGTTACTTTCTCCCCACTCTCTCATTACTCTGATGAAATTAAGTGCTTTGATCGACATTTATGAAAAAAGCCTTGTACTTGTGGTCGTCTTTACCAGGTTATATTTTCTACTACTTAGTTTCATGCATGCACTTCAGTTGAGGAGTGGCTGCTTATGGGTGAATTTGAGTGTTCCATCTTAAAAAAACTGTGTTATGTGCATCTTCAGTTATATTGTTAAAGTTATGCTTATAATTTTTCTTTTTTCTTTTTATTTGCAAATAACGTTCTTACCTGATTTATCTGTTTCTGTGTGTGTTTACTGACAATATTTAACTGTCTATTGTAGGTATGTCGACTTTGTCAGCAGCAAGACGAGAAGCCTGCCTGTTCAGAGTGTGGAACAATGAAGAATCTTTGTGTTTGTCTGATTTGTGGTTTCGTAGGGTGTGGAAGGTACAGAGTACATTTTTTCCCCTTTTAACCATCCTATTAATGAACTTTCATAAGTTGCTATTGTGACTTGATGGTGTTTAAATATCTCTGACCTGTACTCCTTTGACCTGTTCTTATCATAGATATGAGAAAAGGCATGCAATAAAACACTGGACAGATGCAGCGCATCACTACTCACTTGAATTAGAAACCCAACAAATCTGGGATTATGTAGGGGACAAGTATGTCCACCGATTGAATCAATCGAAAGGTGATAGCAAGTTGGTTACTGTTAATTCCCGTTGTACTGCAGCTGAGGGAGAATGTACTACTTGCGGCGATGATGAGGATGCAAGTTTTAGTGGTGCCCTTTTCAGCAGCAAAGTTGATTCGGTATTTTTTTTTCCTTTGTTCTCTCGTGTCATTCTTGTTTGGCAATGACTTTTTGATTTCCTTTAGGATTGGTCATAATAGGACATCCATCCAATGCCTGTCCTCTCCCTAGAGGTTTTATTTTGTTTTCATCTGTCGTATCTTGAAGCCAATTAAATTGTTTTACCTGAATGTAGATTGTAGATGAGTACAACAATCTTCTTGCTAGTCAACTGGAGACTCAAAGACAAGTAAGCAAAACTTAAACCTACTTTCATTCTGTTTGATGAGCGCTTGCATTATTTTCATCTCAGAAGAAGTGATACGTTGATCTGCCGTAACCTCTATTTAGTTTCTAACTGGCATCAAGTATTGGAGCAATTTTCACTATCCGTGCACTTTTAACCAGAATTGAAGCTAGTTAGGGAGTGAAAAAGTCCTTTCAGTTAATTAACAATTTTGACTTATGTTCTTCAGCATTATGAATCTCTACTAGCCGAGGCAAAGAGTGGACAAGAGAGCTCAATAGCCAAAGCAGTGGAAAAGGCAGTTTTCTCAAAGATGAACGACTTGCAGGCTAAGATAGAAATGTATACAGAGGAGACGAAGTCCGTTGCAGAGGTAGGGACCGATCACGAAAAAGTTTCAACATACAAACTTTCTGGATCTTTTCTGCACCTTATTTCATTTTAATATAACTAACTGTTTGATTAATTACTTTTTGCTTCTAGAGGAATCAAGTGCTTTTGAAAAACCAAGAGCTTTTGCAGACAAAGTATAGAGAAATAGCAGAAAGGTACATCTATTTTATCTGGGCTTGTGTTAGTAGCTTCACAGTCATCAGTGAGGCTTGCTGGATCTCGTAAATATCTGCATTTTGTTATGTTTTCCAGTAATTTAGTTTGATACTAGTCAATTTGGCGATACCAATTGGTCGGCCCAATTGATCTGTACCCGTCTTTTGCTTCACTTCCATGTCATTATGCACTAAACCTGATGCACACTGTTACTCGCCTAGGGAGATTTTTTGTGGTGGTTTAAACTAAAACTAGACGTAGCTATGGGACTAAAGTTGTAAATACTTACCTATGCTTAGGGAAAGGTTATTACTCAAGTCGAAGGACGAGAAAAAACTGGACCTCAAGGAACAGGTACTTCCATTGCATTCCTTTCGGCTTGTTCAATGTTTCTCTTTCCCGTTCTAAGTGCTCTTCCCATCTTCCATAGATACGGGACTTGAAAGTTTATGTTGAAGCCCAGAGAAAGCTTTCGAACTTGGGAATTTCAGATGGGAAAGGTGGGACGGTTTTATCTGTAGAATCCAACAACCAATCTTCCAGCAATTCTCGAAGGCGAACGAAGGTAGGTCGAAGACGGAACTAGTAGCAAATTTGACAAGTGAGGCTTATTCAAGTGGTTGAGCACCTCCACCATCAACACAGAACTAGTAGCAATTTGACAAGCAAGGCTTGCTCAAGTGGTTGAGCACGGCCACTATCAACCAGTACGTTGAGGATTCGAGTCACCTTTGCTAGAAGGGTGGAAACAACATTGATCCTCCTTGGTGTGGGGTGGGGAAAAAAGAACTAGTAGGGAGTTGGTCATCCTCTGGTCATATATAGTCATAATTTTTGAGCAGTGTACATGGAAAAGTCTTATTTTGTATTGGCCCTTTGTAAATGAATTCTCGTTCTACTCAAATAATACAAATTACTATTTCTTCTCAGCTTTTACCAGAAAAAACAAAGCTTTGTAAACTCGGTCAAGTATTGTCAAATTATTCGAAATATTCAATAATTTGATTTATGATAGTACTTCTTTTTGTTCCTTTTTAATTATCATTGTTTTTTATTTGAGAGTCAAACGGTATAAGTTTCGACTAATTTCCTAAGATGTGTCCTTTTAGGATCATATTAATACGAAAGAAATAGCAATTTATACCACTTTTGGTATAGCTTTTGAATATCTTATTTTTAAAATTTTAATTTAGTTTTGAAAATTAATTGGATTGATTTTCGTCAAATAACATGACAACTAAAAAGAAACGGGGCAGGAATAATTAAGACAAACAGGCATTGTGGAGGAAGATGGTGTTTTAATAGGCAGGTGCATATAGTACAAAAGTACAACAACATATCCAGTGGAATCCCACAATTGGAGTCTGAGACATATAAGACGAGTACTTGGCGAAATTAAGATTTTTAAGAATTCAAAATATATAAAAAAAAATAAACATATCAAGAAGTTAAGAGGATTCTATACATATACCTACTTGTTGAAAGATCGAACAGAAAATAAAAAATCGTACTACGACAACCGTAAGTAAATATTCTTTCCCCGTTCTAACTTTGATCAATTAAAAAAGATTATCTTATATATTGTGTAATTTTTCAATAAAAAAGTTTCAAATGAACCTTCAATTTTTTAGTATAATATTAACACTATTACTATTATATAGAAGTAGTTTTACATCCAGGCCTTACTTCCCAAATTTTAGGACTTACGTCCTATGAAACTGCGCCTTCTATTTATGCACCAGAGCGTCTCAGCGCATGTAAGTCTCATAGAACTAAACCGCGCATGAGTCTCAGCGCATTTTGTAAGTACCCCATACAAATGTGAGTCCCAAAGAGTCTTTTAAAACAGAGTTGGAATACATACATTAAAAAGACTTTTTAACTTTTTCTTTTCTACTTTCTGTGACATATATAAAGCAAAACACATCCTCAAAACATTCAGATAACTATGAGATATCAGTAAGAAAAAAAAAAAAGAACAGAAACAATTTGGAAATCATTCTTCTTTAGTAAAAGCTAAAAAGAACCATTGACAAAAGGCAAATTGTTCATATCTCCAACTACTATAACTAGGATTTCCAAATTACTGATTGCCAAAACACCCTCTTCTACTGCATTTACACGTCCACCAACATTATCGATGAACTAAGGTAACCCTACTAAACAAACTCTACATTATCTAAACTCGGCTTTCTATTAACTACACTGGCTAATCTAGAAGCTTCTCCGGTGCCAGCATGTGCATGAGATGACTACCTCTGGTGTTGATCTGAGTTTGCAGCACCGGAAGTGCTTGTCCCGGTACCATTTTCAGCTGGAGGCAGCGTTCCCCATTTACCATCAGCCTCAAGGGGCTCAAGTACAACTACAGCACCATCATTTAGTCCCAATGCAAACTGATTCGGATCAGATGGATGTGCAGCGATGACAAGTGGATGCACCCTGGAGCTGCGAAACAAATTTCCAAAATAACAAATTAAAATGGGTAAACACAGAGAATTTAAGCTACAGCATTTCCAATTTTTTGGAATAAACCAAGAAAAGCAGCAGTGGTCAATCACCTTGGATTAGCAGGAAGGTATGAAGTAGGATTGATCCGACATCTCCATCGCAGAGTAGAAGCACTGAGAACACCTACACTTGCATCTTCAAAACTAACAAATATAGACTGGCTATCACAAGAGTATGTTGCATGTGTAATTGGCCCACTTGCTTCTCTAGGTACCCACTGTTTTCAAGAGGAAAAATCCAATGTCAGACTTAAAACTGGCAGAATAACGAAAAGGAACACACAGTAAAGAAAATTGAAGTAATAATGCGCACATCTGCTTTGATATTTTTTGGTATTCATGATTTAAATGGGGTTTACGGATTCACCAGAAACAGAATCCAGAACCCACAGGCCTAATGGAATGGAAGTCTAATCACTGCAACTCAAGCTATATGTATACTTTTAAACTCGAGATTGGAAAGGATTAGAGAATGGAAACCGCACCTGTTTGAGGCACTCCAGTTTAGGGGCTTCAAATATGGCTATCTGTGTTTCGTGCACTACCAACAATTGTGTCTGATCCTGGTGAAATTGTACACGAGTATCTGCTTGAGGAGCAGCTGCACGCCCAGCAGGAATCTGCAAGTATTTGCTTGTTTGCTTCTCCCAAGCATCACTGCTCCAAACACACAGCTGCAGACACAGGGTATCTCATGACGCAACGTTAGTCATACAAAACAATACAGTTACACGAGCTCTTATTAAGGAAAAGACCATAAAAAAATAATAATATGATTGTGGTGAAGTAGGCCGGGCTACCAAAACAAATACTTCTGTTGCAGGAAAAAAGTTAAATAAATAAAATTGTCTCCTTAACAGTTTATACTTTTACTTGGGGATAATCGCACAAGGTATTATTAGAGCATGCTGAGGTCCTAAGTTCAAATCTCACCACCACCCATCAACAAAATACTTCCACATGCTTGGTCCGAAAAAGAGGATCAAACTGTGAGGAGGTGTGTTGCATACATAAAATGAATAAATAGTTGGGTGTTCTCTCGAACAACTAAGTGTTAAGACAAGGTAGTCACACTATTCCACAATTTCCTCTCAATCAGACCTCAACTATCAAACTCCAAAGAGTTCCATGCTAAACTCATTTTCCCATAATGATTAGGCCAGAATATCTAAAATTGGCTTTTTCAACCAAAAGTACATCTATGTCAAATTAATTTACCTGAGAATCTGCTCCTGCAGATATCAGCACGTTGAGAGAATTCGAAAAAGCAAGCCCAGTTATTCTTTTCTGATGACCTTTGAGCTTTGTCTTCACCTACACAATTGGATCATACTTGATGTCAAAGCATTCCAACTAAATACTGAATTACTGCTATTCGGAAAATCACAAAATGAAATAAATGTCTGAAGAGCTCAACCTCGTCAACCCGAACATTATATATCTGGATGGAGGAGTCATCCATGCCTATGGCAATAACATTGTTATCTTGAGGATGAAATGCCAAAAAAGTTGCCGCAGGTGGGGCAGGCATAAATGTTGTCATAGTCTGCATTTGCAAAAGAAACAATATAGAGATTAGTGGAAGGCAAAATAAAGTAAATAATATATAACTTCATGCAACTAATTCCTGATTTATAGTGTCTTAGCTGAACTTCTAGGTTCTAAGAGTGCAAGTTGCTCAAAGTTCCTATATGCAACCATATTACTTGTGGAAAGCTCA
>DF360222.1:14475-41717 GCA_000787875.1 Solanum virginianum | reverse complement strand
GCAACCATATTACTTGTGGAAAGCTCAGAATAAAAACATGCAGCATTTTACCTTAAAAGTCATCATATTGAACAACGATATTTTCCCTCCAGAAGCTGACATGACGTAGGAGTCATTCTTTGAGAGTGCAAAACAAGGAACCACCTCTTCAGGATTTGTGTCATTAGTATCATTTGTCATCAGTGTCCCACTTGCAGGTTGCCATAGTTGTGGGACAATACTTGCATTAGCCTATAATAGAATTGCACAATGAGCTGAAATGATAATTATTTCCAAAGAGAGTTAAAGTTATAAAAACCAATACCTTCCCTGTTGGGTTTCGTTCATTTCTAGGCCATTTCCAAAGTTTGTGCACAGCATTGGTAGCTAATGCCAATATAGCGTATCCTGAATTTGTATATATCAACCTCGTAACCTGAAATATCAAAAAAAGAAACAGGAAAATATTAGAAAAAAGGACTCCTCCTTTCAGCTTATAAATGGAAATGACTTTAGTCTTTACAGATCGAGTAAATGATGTAACCTCACGTCTCATAAAGAGATTTTTTTACAGGCGAAGACTTTGGTCATGGTTTTATTTAAGCAATAACTCATACCCTTGGTGCTGTTGCACTATCAGGGAGCTTCAACGATCTGCACTGTGATGGTTCATTAATCTCAGTCGGTTTCCAGATTCTAGATTTATCAGCAGGTTCTTCTGCAGCCCTTTGCCTTACATCAGCTAAATTGCGATTTTCACCATTCTACCAAGAAGTTAAATAAAGGAGCTGATCAACAAATTGTCAAAAGTGCGCAAAGATAGTACAAACTGCACTAAGAAAATCTCCATTTAATTAGAAAAGTATCACCAACCATGGATGTCATTGGCACTGCTCGATCTACAAAGCTTGCAGCAACAGAAGTGCTAGGAGACCCAAAACTTCCCACAGTGGGGGGCTGCATACATGTAAAACATTTTATCAACTGCCTAATATTGCACGTTGAAGAACAAGGAAAGGAAATGTTCCATCTACCTTCACAGCAGCAGCAGAAGATACTCTAGAAGTATCAAATGAGCGATTTTCCATGGCTCTTAAAAGCCTAACACCATCTGTATTTGCTAAGATTTTTAGCCCATTGTCACTCGTCGAAACAGCCAACAACATCCCTTCCTTGTTAAATCGGAGGCAAGGAGAAGCCTGTAATGTGGTAAAAAATGTGTAAGTAAAACGTCATGGTTGGGTTGTTAAAGAATTGTTCAACTGGCATTTACCGGTAAGCCACCGTCAGCATCAGTAGTAGTCAGTATGTTAACAGTGTCCATTTCCCAAAATTTGATCATGAATTCATCACCAGCTGCCAAAAATCTGTTTTTGGTAGTGTCGAATTGCACTACACCACCTGCACGCTTCCCCAGACCAACAAATGTACGCTTTACAGCTCCTTCACTTTCATTCCATTCAACAAGATACGACTCTCCTTCTTTGTTAGTCCCACATGAGAATAACCTGCAAGCCAATATTTCATATACGACAAACTTTAGCCAAGTGAAAAGTAAGAAAATCGCATCATTGACAGTTTGGGCAGTCATTATGCAAACCTTGTTCCATCGGCACTATAGGCCATTGTGGTTGATGAATGACCTGGTGCATCATAGTCAACTCTTGAACCCATGTTATCGTATAACCACGCCTTTATTTTACCATCAATTGCAGTTGAAAAGATAAACTGATAAGAGCAAAAGAGAAGCAGAAGACCCAAGAAATTAGATTAAAAGATATCACCAAGGAGTAAGGAAAAGTAAATTAGATCATCTTATCAAATGAGAAGCATTTTTGAATTCATGTGTGCTGAACTGCCTCATAACTTTTTATTACTACTTGTTAATGGTCTTTGTGCATATCACAATACCAGAAAACTCGATTCTTCATATCATATATTAAGGAAGAAATAGTGCCAGGAGGTAGGGGAAAATCCAGCTAACAAGTTATAACCAATTTTCTGATAATTCAAAAGGAGAAGAGCATGGTTCACCTGAATACTTTCTTTGTAATGTGGACATACTGAATAGACTGGTGCTTCATGACCCTCAAAAGTATATTGCTTAGCCCCTGACATCGCATCCCACACCTGTGAATGAGAAATACTATATCAAATACAGTGCTCATAACCAGCTAACAGAAAAAGGTGAAGCGAGTGGAGGAAGCCCACCCTTATAATCTGAGTCAAAGCACATAACATATCAAACCTTAATAAGCCTGTCATCCCCGCAGGTAACAATACAAATCTGTTTGTTAGGGTAGGAAAAGGCAAGATCATTGACACTTCCCGAATGAGCCTCAATCTACACGTAAGGCCCAGTCAAACTCCGGATTCATTTAAAAGAAGAAAGCAAGAGGTAAATTCAGAAGGACTACAAAAAGGCACATTACCTCAAGGTGGTTTCTAAGATCATCACCACCATGATATGAGTACATGTGCACAATGTGCTTAGAGAATGCAACACCTAATGAAGAATCAACAGAAAGCAAAAAAAGAGAATTAAAGCTGATTATTGCAATTCAGTAAAAAAAATAGCTTTCAGTAGTATGAATTACAGCAAGAAGCTTTGTCATTCACAGAAAACTTAAGGTTCCAGAAGTAAATTTTATCGACATACCAAACAGAGTGCCATCGGGACTCCACATTACACGGTTAACTGATGCAGAGTACTCACTTGCCATAGCTGCCTGGTTTTTATTCAGACAAATATATTGGTAACTATGAGACCTATAAATCATCCATACATGATAAACAAATGTGAATGCAATCAACAAGCTTCACACATACCTGTAAAGCCACTGAACATTGCAGAAGATCCCAAATCTTGAAACTTCTGTTAGCAATCCTCTCCCTAGAACCCAGTTCCCAAATCATAATCTCTCCTGTGCTAGTACCAACTGAAAATAAAGAACCATCAGTAGCGGCCCATAACAAATGTTACAATTGGTGTAACATAAAAGTAGATCTACAAATCAAAACAAGGGAAATGAATTAAAGAAAATCAATTTAACTGTGTGAAGACTAACCAAGAAGCAAAATCTGCTGCACCGGATGGAAATCCATACTCTTGACTGGTGAACCCTGATTTAGAGTCATGACTAAAGCCTTGGGCAAATCATCTGATGAGTATGAACTTTGAGCATGGGTTTGTCCGGAGTATCCACCAGGCAAAATATTGATAGGCATATTATTTACCTGTAATCAACTTAATTAGAATCACTGTTTCTCTTAAATTACAAAAGCATCAAACACACAAGAACTTCCTAAAATATGAGCAGATTTGCAAAGCCACAATTTCTAACGTACAGTCAGTTAAATACATATTAATGTGTAAGCAACTCAAGATAACGATACTGTACTTCATCTGGTACACCAAAAGGTCTTGATCTCTTTAACATGTGCTCTGAGTCAGCTGTTTGATAGTCTACTGTTGAGTTATTTGTAGGAGTCCTCGGACGCTTTAGCATAGCTGCTGCTAAATAGTTAGCACATATAGCAAGTATCAGTTTATGACTAACTCTTAACAGGGGGCGAGGGGTTGGGAATAGAGTGTTCAGTATCTCTCATATTTGCAAATACAAACAACAAACAACAACATACCCAGTGAAATCCCACAAGTGGGGTCTGGGGAGGGTAAGAATGTATGCAGACCTTACCACTACCTAAGTAGAGAGGCTGTTTCTTGGGAAATATTTGCAAATACAAACAACAAACAACAACATACCCAGTGAAATCCCACAAGTGGGGTCTGGGGAGGGTAGAATGTATGCAGACCTTACCACTACCTAAGTAGAGAGGCTGTTTCCTGGGAAATATTTGCAAATACACACTGGTATATTTGTAAAAATTGTTTCATTAGAATCATTTCGAAGCTGTATTATACATACAATACCTGCCGCATTATTTGGAGTGGTAAAACCTATTGGTCCAGCAGAAGCAGAAGGATGAGAGACTTGGGTAGGATTAGTCATCCATCCAGCAAGAGCGTTTTGCAGAGGAGCAGGTGCTTGCTGGAAAGGCTGAAAGGAAAAAACTTTAATCTACCATCAGTCATGACTTACAAATGAAACTTTGCTAGTTTGCTTTTCTACTTACACTTACACCATGAGGACCCAGAGGTTGAAAAACCCCCGGCTTCGGAGCTCCCATGAGTGGATGAGTCACTGGGGATGGAGCACGTGCACCATTTGGCTGTGATGGACCACAAGAATGGTCCACAAATAAGGTCTTTATGTCAGGATTAGGCTTAGGGCTCTTACAAAGCTGGTGCTGCCAGTTCAAACTGCAAGAATATAGGGCACCTATGTGTAAGCCAACTACACTATAAATAAAAGAAGGTAAAACAAGAACCAAAACAGAAATACTAGTATTTAAATGTGTAATGCTCTCTAGAAATAAACCTCTGGTTGATTAATGTCCGCAGTCTTGCGTTCTTCAAGGTGGGAAAGGTTAGCTTATCACGAAAAAGGGGATTTGCTTCTATCAATTTCTTGAGTTCCATAAGCATTATACCCCTAGCAGACTTTGTGTCTCCATATTTAGATAATTGCTCATTGTCCCTGAAAATCATTTCAGACAAGTCGAGAACCATATGAAGATTGATAAAGAAAGCATTTAAAAGATAGACAAGAAATAGATATGGGAGCCAAGATAGCAATCTCCTCTAAGCGAAAGTCCTTCCATTACCTAAAGTTGTCAAGAGTCAAAAGTTGTGTTATTTCTTTGAAAAGCTCTTCATTAAACGCCGAGAACACCTTCAAGTCCTTGACTAGGATCTCCACCGCTTTAGGGCGGTCATTCCTAGGAAAACAAAAACCATCAGACGTCATAGAAATTATCGAAACACATAACGAGCATCTAAATCAAAAAAAAATATCAGACTCACCTATCCAGAGCTTCTAGATACTTCTGCTTTCGGATCTCGAAGAAAATTTTCATGGAGTATCTATTATCATCAACCTTAGTGAACCCAGACAAGTACTTCTCCACTTCATCCCATTCTCCATTCCCCACCATTTCATCAAAATACCTCATGTTAAAGTAAAACCCAGATTCTTGCTCCAATCTTCAACACAAAACCAAAAGATTAACAACAAAATTATACCACCAAACAAAAACCACAACCATCACCGTCACAAATCATAAATTCTCTTCATTTAACAGAGTCAGAAATGCCATACATATAAAGACAAAAAAAAAACCATTCACAAACACAATTAGCAACAAATCAACCAATTCAGCTAAATTTCCCACTCAACCCACAAATTCCCCAACACTTCAGATCCCCCAAACCAAACAAAATTAACAATTCTTCAATCTCCCACATTTCACAACAGACAAAAATTCAAAAACATAAAAAAAGGGCAAAAGAAAAAAAAAACAAAACCCTACTTGTGAACAGCATCTTTGAATTTCTCCTCATCCAGAAACTGAAGTATCAAAAACACAAGCTCTCTACTCAACGAAGTCATCTCCCTTCTCCTTTTCCTCACTCACCTGCAAAAACCAAAAAAAAAAATCAAAAATCAAAAATCCGCCAAATTCAACTCCAGCCCATTAAAATTAAACCATTTCCACACAAATCCCCCAAAAATTAATCCCACAAATCATTCACAAAACCCGAAACCCCCAAAAATTCTTCAAATTAAACTCACCAAACACCCAAAACACCCATATACGTGCATGTATACATACATATACACACCTAGAAAGAGAAACCGCCTGAAAAATATATACACATACACAAAATAACATAAACAACCATACCTTGAATGAATGAGTGAGAGACTTAAAAAAAATAGCAAAAAAAACAGATCCAAGGTTTTTTTTTTGGTTGTGTGTATATATTTAGAGAGAGAAACAAAAAGGTGGAAATTTGAGTACTTTTTTCTAGAGAGAGAAAGAGAAAATAGAAAGAGACCATGTGTGAGTAGGGCTAGGTGGGGAAGAGACATATAAATAGGAGAAGGAAGAGGTGATAAGAGGGGTTGAAATTTATGAAATTAAAGTGATAAGTTATTATACTTATCAGTTGTAAACTGATATGCTTATCAGTGATAAGCAGAACTTTAAGGATAAGTAAGTTTACTTATAGACTTGTTTGATACGTCTCTTTAAAAAAGGAAAGATTTTATTTTTATTTTAATATTCGGCAGAAAATGCGGGGATTTCAATGAGGGAAAATTATTCGGTGTTGTCGGCCTTATTTTAGCTTACTGTGGACTCGCACCGTGTTATTTCCTTTTTAATCAATTTCAAGAATGGTGAATTTTTTTTTTAATGTTTTAGTAAGTTTATTGACAGGTTTTTTGTTTTTTATTGAGAATTTTTTTTTATGTTCAGTCAAACTAAAAGAATGAATGAACGAATAATAATTTATAAAAATGAAAAAGTTATTTATTAATTGTCCAAAAATGATTCTTAAAGAAGAAAATTTTTTATTTGATTGGAAAAGATTATAGAAACTAATTATAGTTCCTTATATTCTTTTCAATTTTGTAAATTGTTTTCTTCATTCTAAAATAATTGATGTTTTTACGTAACTAGGAAGGAATTTTGTTCTTTTTTTTCCATATTTATACATGATATATTCTTAATTCAACGTATAGATTTAATGATAATTATATTAATTTAAAAGAAAATTTATATTTAAAGGTATTTTAAGTGAACTTTTTAATTTACGTGTCCAAACCTAAAACATCAATTATTTTGAACTGAAATAATTATATTTCTTTTTTTGGCACAATTTTTTTTAATTCTTATTTGGTGAAATGTCAAGAATCTAATTTGACTAAATTTAGATTTGCGTATGTGTTATAAGAAAAAAAATTAAAAAAGTTCCTTTTTATTGAAACAAATATGGTACCGGCTTTGAGATTTTATTAATCTAAATTTATACCTAAAAATCTAATTTCTATAGTTAGAGCGCTTCTTATCAAAAGTCCTCTAAAGTCGTTAGGATAAAGGAGTGTTTATTGTCCAGTTTGACCAAAATAACATTAATAACCCAATTCAAGAAGAAGAAATAAAAAAATGTATTATTATTTGACATATGGCTACATATCAGTCAATTCGATTCGTTTTGAAATTTATCGATTTGACTTATTAGTTATCGCTTCGTAGATATGCTAAATTGTTATAAAAGGTTCTTTTTATTGAAATAAATATGGTACCCACTTTGAAAATTTTATTAATCTAAAATTGCACCTAAAAAACTAATTTTTGTAATCGAGTACTTCTTATCAAAAATGCTCTAAAATCGTTAGGGATAAAAGAGTATTTATTGTCCAGTTTGACCAAAATAGCATTAAATTTAGTAACTCAATTCAAGAAAAAATAATAAATTTATTATTATTATTTGACAATAGGATTGCATATCGATCAATTCGATTCGATTTTGAAATTTATCAGTTTGACTTATTAGTTATCGCTTTGTAGATACGTTAAACCTTTATAAAAGTTCTTTTTATTAAAATAAATATAATGCCTGCTTTGAAAATTTTATTAATCTATATTTGTACCTAACAAACTAATTTTTATAATTGAGTACTTCTTATCAAAAGTGTTATAGTATTTATTGTCCAATTTGATCAAAATAGCATATAAATTTTGTATCCTGATTTAAGAAAAAGAAACAACAAATTTATTATTATTTGACACAAAGCACAATCATAACTATTTTAGGTAAGGACATCATTATTATTATTATTAGTTTTATATTTCTTTCAGTTGAACAAAAGTAAATATCTCATTTTCTTTATTTTTCTTCTCTCAAAAATTTTGATTTATTGGATGTGTATTTGAAAATCTGAACATTTACTTCACCAATAAACAACAAAAGCAAATTCTTTTATTTTGTTTTGGAAAATATAATTTAGTGACAATACACCCAAGAGATAACAATATCAAATCTCTATAAATTTAAAATTTAAAGATTTATGTAATCTAATAAAAAGATTTTAACTGTCTGAAATTATTTATTTTATTTCTTAGAAAGATTTATGTGCAATTCAATGCTTTGACTGCTTCAAATTATTTGTCGTAAGCTTTTCTTTTTGCACTTTTAAGAAAAAAAAAATACTTCGTCTGACTCAAATTATTTATCATGATTTTTAAAAATAACTATCTCAAATTATCTGTCATTTTAAAAGTTTAAGATAAAATTAATTTCTTTTGTTTTACTATTGGTAATTAATATTTTCTTAAATACATGCAAAAAAAAACCGATAAATAATTTAAAATGGAGAAAATATTATTTAGGTAGGATTTTAAACTATTTTATTCTTATTATGTTTTTAAGATATAAGAATAGATATTATCAAAATAAAATGGCAAAAATTAATACCGTCTCAAATTATTAAAATAATAAATAATTTAAAATAACTATTAAAAAATAAAAAAGGTTCAAAAATATCTTTAACGTATTAGAAAGGGGTAGAAGTGTCATTCTTCCATCTATTGGATAAATTCATCATTCTTTCCACCCTAAAAACTTTTCTTAACATATAGAAATGACTCACTAACATAATTCAGACAAAAAATTCAATAGTTTTAAAATACTAAAATCATTACGTGCCGGAAAAAAAATATATAACTAAGATGATATAAAATTAATTAAAAAGTTGAGTTTTTAATTTATTTAAATGTGAAGGCTAAAATAATCTTAAAAATAATTTGATATTGTAAAAATATTATATTTATTAATAAAATATATTATAATCGCATCAAATATGAACAAATTAAACAATATTTAATTATTGGTAAATGTATTTTTAGATAGAAGGAGAGCAAATTTGAACCATTTCTAATAGTTTAAGAACATTTTTTATTCAATTAGTGGAAGGAGGGCAATTGAACCATTTCTATATATTAAAGGCATTTTTTAACTTAATAAGTAGAAGAAGGGCATTTCTAAATTATTTTCAATACATTTAAGGATATTTTTTGAACTTCTCTCATTCAAAAATTATGAAAAATAATTTCATACGGGGAGAGTATTCCTTTTTGCTTTAGCATTTTTCATATTTTATTCGTTCCTATTTTGAAAAATTAAAAAAGGAAAAAGAACTCAATTGCATATTTTCATGCGTATTGATAATAGTTTGAGGAGTATATTATGAATACAAAAAAAATTATGGTATTAATAACGTAAGAAATATTATGCATGCATTAGTATGGTTAAAGACCATATTGCCCCTCGATATCTTTTTCACCATAATTATAAAGGTTATATTTGTAAATAAATATTATTATGCAATGCATATTAATTTTAAATACACCAAATCGAGCAATGTATAAGAAATCATCTATGTATAACTACTAATATAAGTATTACTAAGGCAAATATTACTAATACACTCCATTAAATATTATTCTTTTACATCGCACCAAATGATTTCTAAATAAATATTTTCTTATGTTAGAATTTGAAGCTAGAATTATATTATAATTAATCAAATTTAATTAATGGACTCGCCCGTGTGTTTTTTTGTTTTACAAAAACGGAAACATTTGTTATTTCCTTTTTAATCAATTTCAAGAAGAAGAAGGGTGATTTTCTTTTTATGTTTAGTAAGTTTTTTAATTTTAACATCTTATTGATAGATTTAAGGACATAAAATTTAAAAGTCTTTTTCTTAGAAAAAAGTTTATGTTCAGTCAAACTCAGATAGATAAATTAGAATGAATGGCCGAATACTAACTTATAAAAATGAAAAAACAATTTATTGATTGTCCAAAACTGAGAATTGTCATTTACTTAAAAAGAAGAAAAATTTATTTGATTGGAAAAAAAAATTGTAGAAACTAATTATAACTCACTATATTCTTTCCAGTTATATAAATTATTTTCTTCATTCAAAAATAATTGATGTTTTAGTAACTAAGAAGGAATTTTGTTCTTTTTTCCATATTTGTACGTGATATATTCTTAATTCAACGTATAAAATTTAATGATAATTATATTAATTTAAAAGGAAAATAATTTTTAAAGGTATTTTAGTTGAAAATTGCTTTTAATTTTATAAGTGAACTTTTTAATTGACTTCTCCAAACCTAAAACATCAATTATTTTGAATTGAAATAAGTATATTTATTTTTTTGTCACTTTTTTTTCTTTTCTTATTTGGTCAGATGTCAAGAATCTAATTTGACTGAATTTAGATTTAAGTATGGTGTCATAAAAAAAAGTTCTTTTTATTCAAATAAATATGATACCTGCTTTGAGATTTTATTAATACTCCCTCCGTTTTATTTTACATGTCGTCCTTACTATAAATATATGTTCTTTAATATATGTTATTTCACAATATCAATGCATAAAATACATTATTCTACCTATTTTGCCCTTGATAATTAAAAGGCTTTGACTAACTAAAAGAACTAACAATTGATATTCATTTAGGATCATTTAGGATCATTAATTGAAAACTACTCTTCTACTTATTTTGCTTTTGATAATTAATGACTTTGATTAACTAAAAGAGCTAACAATTAATATATATTGTAACTTGATACATTAATTAAATAGGGGCAAAAGGGTAAACTTACCATTCTTCTTAATGCAAGTGCCATTAGAAAATGTGACATGTAAAATGAAACGGAGGGAGTATAAATTTGTACCTGAAAATCTAATCTCTGTAATTGAAGCGCTTCTTATCAAAAACGCTCTAAAATAGTTAGGAATAAATAAATATTTATTGTCCAGTTTGACCAAAATAACATTAAATTTTGTAACCCAATTCAAGAAAAAGAAATAACAAATTTATTATTATATGACATAGGGCTACATATCGGTCAATTTGATTCAGTTTTGAAATTTATTGGTTTGACTTATTAGTTATGGCTTTATATATATATGCTAAATCGTTATAAAAAAGTTCTTTTTATTGAAATAAAAAATATGATACTCGCTTTGAAAATTTTATTAATCTAAATTTGTACCTAAAAAACTAGTTTTTGTAATCGAATACTTTTTATCAAAAACACTTTAAAATTGGGGATAAAAGAGTATTAATTGTTCAATTTGACCAAAATAGCATTAAATTTCATAACCCAATTCAAGAAAAGAAATAACAACGTTATTATTGTTTGACATAGGGCTGCATATCAATCAATCCAATTTGATTTTGAAGTTTATCAATTTGAATTATTAGTTATTGCTTTGTAGATACGCTAAACAATTATAAAAAATATTTTTTATTGAAATATAATACTCAATTTAAAAATTTTAGTAATCTAATTCGTATCTCAAAAATTAATTTTTGTAATTGAGTACTTCTTATAAAAAGCGCTGTAAAATCATTAGAAATAAAAGAGTATTTTTGTCCAATTTGACCAAAATAGCATTAAATTTTATAACTCAATTCAAAAAAAAAAATTATTATTATTTGACACAAGGCACTATCATGATTGTTTTAGATAAGGAACTAAAATAAATATCTCATTTTTCTTTACTCTTATTCTATCAAAAAAATCGATTTATTGTATGTGCATTTGAAAATTTGAACATTTATTGCACCGATAAACAAGAAGCAAATTCTTTAATTTTTTGGAAAATATAATTTAATGACAATACACCTAAGAGATAATTATTAAATTGTAACGCTCGGTGAAATTATCGAAATATTCCTAACGCTTGATGAAATTATCGAAATACTCCTAGAAAAGAATTGTGTGCATAACGTATTTTTCCATGCTCCGATGGGAAATTTGAGGTCGGATTTGCGATCAGCACAAAAAATTGAGTGAAAAAATGGTCTTGGTCGATTTTTAGAGCAATCGGATCAAAAGATAATTTTTCGATGCAAAATCCAAACCAGTGTTGATCCATGTCTGGGCATCGACGCGCTACTGTAACGGACCCACACTTAGTTTTTTTTAAAAAGAATCTGTGGGGGATTGGAAAACTAGTTCGGAGAATTTTTGAAAAAATACACTAGTCCACGCCTAGTACGCGGTGCAGACTGGGTTTTCCAAGATGAATTTTCTTTCTTTTATTTTGTGAGGGGAATTGTGGACCTTTCTCAATCCTCCCAAGTTCCATAAACGAGTATAAGGGATCATTTATGCTCAGAATAGGGTTCATAACCCATTTTTAGGCTAGAGTTTTGAGAGAAGAAGAGAAGAGGAGTTGGAGATCTTGAGGATTTGAAATCTTGGGAAGATTTGTGTTATTCTTCATCCCAGGTATGTAAGACTAACTTAAAAAGCATGGAATTGCTCTTCCATGTGTCCCATAATTGAAGTAGATTGATAGATGGATGTATTGAGTTTTATGTATGTAATTCTTGAGTATTTCTTCAACATCTATACCTATATGTATTTCCTATGTCGATGGCCATCACAAACTTGATTTACTCCATAAATAGTTTTCAACTTTTCATGAATTATTTTACAAAACTATATATGTTATTTTACTAAAGATTGAAAGAATGAACTTAGGAAATGAGTCTAGAGCCTTGATGGTATGAATGTGCTTCTGATCTATGGTTGTGGTCATAAGTTGAGGATGTTGATGATGATGTTGATGAAATTGATGTCAATGCGGTCTTAAAGAGTATGTAATTAATTTTAAAAGAATGTTACCAATCTAAGAGTTGATGGTTGATGAAATGAGTTTATGTATTATGTCCAAATGAGACTAAATGAAGAGTAATCTTGATGTTTGATGTTTTATGAGCATGTTGAGTCCTGGGAGGAGTATTGAGTACCAAATGAGTAAGAATAAGTCTCACTCGTACTCATGCACTACGTGGCCACCGTAAGAGAGGATTGAACTGTAAAACCGGATGTTTCCTTAGTCCCAAAAGAGGATTTGATGTTCTTTAATTGTGGATCCACTCATACCATGTCCTTTACCCCGGCAAGGTAGTAGATGGATGCGACAACGACATCGCTTCATTGTATCATCACCGGCTCATAGGTGATGATTATCGGTTAGAGAAACTCCTAGATAGGTTTCACACGGATAGTACTCTGATATTGAGTTGATGGTATGAGTTTTGATTGATGTTAATGAGTCATTGTCTATTCTTTATTCTTGTTTTAGATGGACATTTGACATTCCGGATGAGTATCCTATGAGTTGATGTTATTTTATATTATTCTACCTATATTGTTTCATTCAGCCACTTTACATACTCATACATTCCACTTACTGACGTCCATTTGGGCCTGCATCTTTTCATGATGCAGAGACAGGTATTCGCGATCCTCAACAGGCGCTCCGTTGAAGGTCCATCTCCTTCAAAAATATGGTATAGAAATGTCATCCTTTTCCATTTATTGGATAAAAAAATGTCCTTAACATATTAGAAATAGTTCAAAATATTGTCTTTCTACCTATTGGATAAAAAATGTCCTTAACCTATTTAAAAAAGAGATTTTTAATTAAGGATAAAAAATTCAAATAACATTTCTAAGAGTCTTCACGTTTTTAATATAGACTAATCTTGTTGTACGCGCTTTGCGCGTTATTAAGGTGAGAAAAATTTAATTTAATTATAAACTTCTAACAAAAATAAATAATTCACTACAAAAGTAATTTTGATAATTATTTATTTATGAAGGTTCTTTCTATATATAGAGATTCTATTACTAATTAGAGCGCATGATAAATTAAACTTGTTCCTTAGCGACTGCACGATATTTTCTTGATTCAAATAAGGAAGAAGTAAAAGTCTATCAAAAAGGATGATTTAAGAGTCTTTCAACAGCTATAAATCCTTATTTTATTACTTCTTTCCATATATTTTAAAGGTCGATATTATAAATATAATTAAACGATAATTTAAATAAACATAGTGAAAAGTCGATTTTATCTAAAACAAAGTCTTTTAATAAAGGACGAAAAGTTCAAACAACATTTCTAAGAATCTTTTATATTTTTAATATAATAAATAGATATAGATATAGATTAATCAAATTTAATGATAATTGTCTATTAATTACCTTTTCACTTGGCTGGTTCCTTATAGAATATTATTCATGTGACTAGAAGAGTTAAACCATCTTCTAATACACTCTTCTAATTTGGCTTTTTATGCCAAAATGATGACAAAGTCACATTTTTTTTTTCTTTCTAATGGGTTCACGTTTGTCATTGTACCTCTGACATGTCTAATAGACTGAATATTACACTGTATAGATGTAGAAGATTCTCTTTATTATGGTCACATGAATTATACCTTCTTATTGTACTGTTACAATTTTGAACAGATCGTGAGTGTCACCTTCACTGATCCTCGATTGAATTTTCATAATCTCAAAAAGAAATCTAGTCAAATAGTAAAATAATCTTTCAAAATTAAAAGTTATTGTACCAACACTCTAACTATAAGTCTAAATATGGAAATGCAACCTGAGAACTAAAACCATCAAGTAAATAAGAAAAGTCTGCGTCCAAAAATAAAATGGACTAAGATAACAAATGAATCTATAGCAGCCTAATATATGTTGACTCACCCTTGGATTCTGGAGTCAACGACCACCTGACTGAGATGTATCGATCTCCAGCCGCTTGAAGATGCTCTGTACTCAATAAAAAAAGAGTAAGTGCAGTATCAGTACACTTAACAACAATATACTAGTAGGATCATGCAACTACTCTAATAAGCAAGATATAAAGCGAGTAACTAAAGCTCAATGATTCATACACATACAGAAATTAATACACTATTCACAATTCATACTCATATATCAATCGTAATTTATCAATTCAAATTCAATCATAATCCTCTTAAGGGACCTAAACTGCAAAAATTTTAATTTTAGTCTTTATAAGATTCGATTACACATATTTAATTTTTAAATTACTTGAAATGTGCCTTTTTTATATTATTAGTAACCACTCCAACCATCTAATTAATTACACGTATTTTATGTTAATGAACATTACTACCTATTTGATGGCTTTATACATCTAAAAATGGTCTAAATATAACATTATTTTGTATTTGAAGGGGCTAAAAGCACATGTTTTAATTGATCAATGATTTAATATATATTGATTTATATATCATTAAAATTAAAAATTAAAATATATCAATAATTGAGAAACAAAAATTTCTTTATCCCGATTAGTTTTATTGAAGTCGTACAAAGGGAATTTTAATTTTTTTTTTCCTGTTTAGTTACTTAAAAAAATCTAAAAAAACTATTTTTCTTAAGAAAATATGTTCCTGAAAAATGAGAAAAATTACATTTCATAAAAGGAAAAATAAATTTTACCAAATAAATTGTTTGGCCAATCTTATTCTTCTCATTATAATGTTCTGCTAGATTATATATAATTTTTTAAAAAAAATATTTTTGTTATTTATTTATTAAATATTAAAAGAAAAATTGAAAAATTACTTATTTTTTTAAAAAATATTTTACTTCATACCAATCGCATCTTTATTTTTCAGAATATATTCTGGTCAATTTCCTCATTTAGTAAAAGAAAATATTATTTAATAAAGCCTTATAATAGGTATAATACAGCTGGTATAGATGACTTAAAAAGTTATTTGCAGATTATTATAATTTGATTACATAATTACAAGAAAAAAGAAAAAGTAAAAAAAGTAACGTGTCCATTCCAAATAAATGCCTTGAGCATGGATAAATAGAATATAATATATTTTTTAGTAATTAAATAAACAAATATTGATGTAATCTATTTAAAGATTTGAGGAATCTGATACTAATTCCATCAGTCAAATCTCAGAGTGGCATTATTATTATTATTATTACTACTATTTTGCCCCTGATCAACATGCGTACCTCATTTAGGAAAAAATTAAATTTTATTATGAACTTATAAAAAATAAATAATTTATTAATTTTGATAAATTATTTATTTATAAATATTTTATATAGAGAGAAATTCTATCTCTAATTCGAACTTATGGTAAATTAAAAGTTTTCTTAGCAATTGTAGGGTATTTTTTTGATTGAAATAAAAAGAAGTAGACGTTTATCAAATAAGAAAAATTTAGAAGTCTTTTCATATATTTTAAAAATCAATATTATAAATATAATTAAACAATAATTTAAAGAAAAATAGTGAAAGACAATTTAACTAAAGAAAAGATTTTTAATGAATAGAAAAAAGTTCAAACAATATTCCTAAAAACATTCACATTTTTAATATAGTATAGATAGATAGATTATTTATATTAGATAATTATTTAAAAATATAAATTATCCAATTTTTATGTAGTCTTAAAATTATTACAATGTTCGTTGAATAACATTTTGTGATCAAATTTACGCGAAAAATTAATTCCTCTTCCCCAATTTACATGAATTCCCTTCCAAACTATGTACATCTTATTTTTGGTGTAATTTCCAAAGTGAAATTTAAATAAAATGATGTATGTGCAAATTTTATTTTTACTTTGTAAAAGTAGAGAAATTATTTTTGATAAATCATTGGCTCAAAAAACATATTAAAATCAAATATAAAAATATAACGGAGAAAAGAATAATAGTACTCTTTTCTCTTTTTAAATTACTATTTTCTATCTAATATTTAATATTTATATTAAACTTTAATTAATTTAAATTCACACGATATAAAGTCTTATTTCTAAAGGGAAGGAGGTATGCTAATACAAAATTTGAAATCGAAAAATATAAAAATTTGACCATCTTACCACAATCCACACTAATTATTTCTTACTCATTTAATTACTATGTAATTTAGTAAAAAAAAAAATTAATGGTGTTTGTCTAATTTGGTTGGTTAGTCACTTGGTCCAATGGGGCTGCCACATTATTAACTCCACTAAATTTAATGTCAATTTCTTGAATTCATTTTCTAATCAAATTTATTTTGCTCGTTTGATTCATTTTAATTTATTCATATTTAATGTAAGACTACATTCTTTTAAAATAATATATTTTTAAAAAATATTAAAAATAAATAAATTTAATAAAAATAAAATAAAAATTTTATCTTTTGATTTTATAAATATCACAAATAAAAAATTAATATCTATTTTTAGCATATTGAACAAGTAAAAATCAACAGAAAAATTATTAAGTGTCACATTTGTCCATTGCAATTTTTTTATAATCATAGTGTCCAAACCAGCTTTCATGCGCATTAACTAATTTCATAAGATATCTATCATTTTCTATCAACAACAAGTAATAGATAACTCTGTTGGTCATAATATTGAGGAGTTTGACTTCAAAATTTGATTTGAAATCAATGTTTTTTTATGAAATTTGCACAAACTTTCAGCTTCAATCATATTTTCAAATGTCTAAGTTCTTTTAAGAAGCAAGACTTGAAATTTCAAATTGTGAATTTATCTTTTAAATACAAAACTTAACTCATAAGTTTAAGTTTTAATTTGAACAGAGAGGCATTCATAATTTTTAATTTTGCAAAAGGGACTCATGCTCGAAGTGAAGAGTTTGTTTCTATCATATGAAAAAAAATTATCAAAAAATAACTAATAAAATTATTAATTTATTTGACTAGTGAATTATTAAAATTATGTGTATTTGAAATTTTATAATGATGTGTAATCACAAATATTTATTTATAAATAAAAATAGAGATATATAATTTATTAATTTGATACCTTAGAATATTTTGATCATTTGCTCATTTAGTAAGATTATATAAAGGTGAATTAGTTACGAAATTTTATGTTTATAAAAAAAAAATATTACTTAAGAAGTTCAAATTACATTACATGTTCTAATAAAAATTTTAATTTAAAACCATTAATTCCAAATGATGATTTAAAATTATATACAAATTTGAATTGTTTGAAAAATGGGTTCCGTACGGTGGACGTGTATTTCAAGGAAATGGAAAATGATGTATGAAAATGTGAATTGAATTTTTGGTTGTCATTTTCATGGACTCTTGACCCCTAAAAAAAATTGCCTTATATGTATTGAATTGGCATAAATATTTAAATTAAAATTAAAATTTTATGAATTTTAGATTTTAGGACACAACTTTATGTTAGTCTAATAAATAAATTTTGAATATCAGATAATTGAAACGAAGAAAAGGAAATATGCTTTAGCAAAAAACTTGTTCATGTGATTTCATTTATTTTTCATCCATTTTATAAAAAATAGTTAATCCGAAATACTTATAATTTTTAAATTTGAATTGTTATAACAATTTATAAAGTTTAAAATCTTTGTTGACCTTACTTCTAGTCACAATTACATAGAATTTGTCACGCCTCGAGACGGTACCTTGGGCATAACTGGCACTTAGAGACTATTGCTAGTCCCCAAGCGAACTACTTGACCTCATCACATTCGTTCAATCAATAAATTAGCGAAAGACATCAAAATTAACAACCCATCACAGTGGGCAACTCTACCTCATCACATCTACATCAAGAATAAGGGTCATAGGCCACAAGAGTAGTCATCATCGTCCATACCATAAAATAAAATTATGACAATTTAATTTCGAAAGGGGAAAAGACCTCAACATCAATCCATCATCTCTCTATGTCTATGAAGTCTCTATTCTTACCATCTAGGGAGGCACCATGACAAGTCATGGCTACCATAAACTTAGAACAACTCGAAACATATGAGAATGAAATAAAAGGTATCCTCCGAATGCAAGAGAGCACTCACCAAGTCTCTGAAGCTAGAAGTCTTTGAACCTCAATGAATTGTCTGCTGAAATCCTCTGTCTACTGAATCTGCACCATAAAATGATGCAGCGTCAAATGGCGTCAGTACCTGAAATGTACAGTATGTAAACAAGCTAAAAGTAAACAATATAAACAAAATAACATGAAATAACATCAACTCATCATACACTCATCACTCAACTCAGGATAAGGAGTAGGACAATATCACATCAACATCAATCAAGACTCATACCATTACATCAACATCAGAGTTTATCAAGATGAAACCTATTTGGGAGTTGTCTCTAACCGACAACCATCACCTATGGGCCGGTTATGATACAGTGAAAATAACGTCGTTGCCACACCCGTCCAATACCTTACCAGGGTAGAGGACTTGTCTATCAGTGGATCCATAAATCTATCAAGTCCTCTTTTGGGACTGAGGAAACATTCATTTTTCACGGTCTAATTCTCTCCTTCACTGGCCACGTAGTTAATGAGTGTGAGCAGGACTCACTCTTACTCATTTTGATGCTCAATAATTCTCCCAGGACTCAACATGCTCATAAGCTATCAAACATCAAAATTTCTAATCACTTAGTCTCTTTTGGACAAGGAACATCAACTCATCTCATCATCTATCAACTCAGGGAATTCAGACATTCTTTTAAGATTAAATTCAACTCCTTTAAGACTTTATGGATATCAATCTCATCAACACCAATCATCAACACATTCAACTTAGGACCCGGATCACAACAAGTAAGCAAACCCATTGGATCAAGGCTCTAGACACCAACTCCTAAGTTCATTCTTGTAATCTTTAGCAAAGTAACCATGTAGGGTTCATATGATTATTTAGATAAACCATATAAACAAGTAATTCAAGTTATGATGATCATCAATTCAAGAAATTATACGTAACATAAAAATAATTTTCAGTAAAACATTCAAGAATTTTGCACACAGGACCCATCACCTTCAACTATCAACTTTCTACAATCAAAGGGGGCAAATGAGAGAACAATCACATGCTTTGGGTAGCCTTACATACCTGAATGAAGAATTACTTAGGTTTCTTCAAGGAATTGACCCCAATCTTGAATTCCCAAGCTTTATCTTCTTTCTCTCTCAAAAACTTTTACGTAGGAGTTAGGAAAAATAGGTTTTTGAAACCCTTAATTTGAAGGAAAAGACCCTTAAACACGTTTTTGGAACTTAGGATAGATTGGGAAATGGCCAAAAGGCTCTTTCTGTAATAAAATAAATAATTTTCATCCCGCAACACTATGTCCGCGTTGCGCCAGGGGTGCGGACGTGTGTATATTCGCGAATTTTTGTCCTTTCCAGTTTACGTCGAAAAAATAAAAAAAAATAAAGTGTGAGTTCGCGCCTGAGGCATGTCGCACCCTGGGCGTGCACTCTGAGTGTTTTGATTTTAATTAGCAAAAGTTATTTTCCGACTCGATTGCTCTAAAATCGGGTCGAGACTGTTTTTCCACTCAATATTTTGTGTTGATCACAAATCCGGTCTTAAATTTTCCATTTGAACGTGGGAAGATGCATTATACGCACGACTTCATTCTAGGGGTATTTCAATAATTTCGCGGAATATTGCAGAATCAAAACAATTATTCTCTCTCATTTGTCTCTTAGCACTAGATTATTTAATTTAATAAGAATATCATGAATAAAATAGTATTTACCATGTGTTTTTTAAATGGTTATCTATAGTGTAATATTATGTATAAATTTTATAGTGTTAAGAGTTAATTGTATTATTTTTCTACTATTTTTGAAATTATAATTTTTTTAAGAAAAATTTATGAGATTTAAGATGCATCACTAGACCGTATTGATGATTCTAAATTGCTGACTGAAGTAGAACACTAATGAGCAGCGATTTGAAAACTACAATTATGCTTAATAGATTTCAAAGATAAATGTTCTTCTCCTATTTTTCGTCTGATATTCGGTGCCTCTATTGAAATCCGATTAAATTCAAATTCACATATTGTGGGGCTCATTTTTAGGGAAGATATTCTAAATCAGATGTTATTCATTCCGGGATTCGAATTGAGATCTTTAACTAAAGACGAAGAAATTCAACTAACCTCTCTCAATCCATATTAATGATAAAACAAATTAAAATTATATTGATTGGACGCACAAGATTCACTTAAAAATTTGAGTTTAGCTAGAATAATTATTTCATAGTTAATTATGGACAATAACATAAGTAAACTTTCTTATAATAATTTTGGCACCTCCTCTATGACCATATGATATTTGACTACAAACATTTTTCCCTCATAATTTGTACTTATATTATGAAGTTTCCTATGAACATTACCAAGAAAAACAACACTTGTCTACAGGTCAATTTATGGTAGGAATGGATGGAAAGAGGGAAAAAAAATGCTAACTTAATGAATGGGGAAAAAGCTTGTGGAGACTTCTTTGGAAATGAAAATAGCTAGTGGCTAAAAGTAAATAAACAAAATACTTCTAAAAGAAATTAAAAAATAATTATCCAAAATTGTAGTTATTACAAACACAAATATATAGAAAATTCTAGGGGATACAAACAAACATAAGCAAGCTATTACTTCATGTATTTTGTTTTTTCTTTCAGATTTTGAATCTCTTTAATTAAAATTTTGATTTCGCCATTACTCATGTAGTTTTTAAATCTTTTTTTTTTGGTCCTCTCACATGGTCATTTGACCGTTTCTTGCTTTCCTTTTTAAGAGTAACAATATTCTTGAACTTAAAAGAAAATGTTACGAGTAGAACTGTCAAAATGGACTTAGCTCGCGGGCTTGGCTCAACTCAACCCATTATTGGGTTACGATTAGAATAAAATTTTTAAGCCCATTTAAAACTAGGACCTATAAGCTCCACCCAAATAAATGTTTGACCCTTGAATCATAAAAGTTGGAGTAAAATTCATAAATGGCAAACATATTAAAGCCTAATTATTTTTCATAGTTATAGTTTGGGTAATTACATTTCGTAACAATAGTTATAGTAATGTTTGTATAATTTGCGCATTATTTGTATACATTTGTATAATTTGCTATATAATTCACGTTTTTTGTATAACATTTATATATTTCGCTATACAATTCACGATTCTTGTATAGCATTTATATATTTCGCTATACAATTCGTGCAGAACGTTTGAATAATTCGTATACGATTCACAGTGTTTGTATATTTCGCTATATAATTTGATTCGCACATAACTTTTTGTATAATCACGCATAATGTTTGTATAAATCGTGCGAATTATACAAAATTGAATCTGTAATTATAGATGTTTTTCACGAACCATAATTAATTCAAACTATAGCTATATTAACTAATATATATTTACTTACCTGCGTAATTTTTCATAAAAGTTACTAATTACTTTGATATGTAAAAATGGAAAGAAAAAAAAGGCATTTATTACTTTCTTTCTTGTCTTCTCCGTGTGAATGAAGTGTAACTCCATTCTCTTGATACTATTGCTCCTTTTATTTTTATTGGTGTATTATAGTAAAGTATATTATTTATTTTTTAAAAATTTAAAAATAATTTATTATTTAACATTTATTTTATTTTTATTAAAATTATTAAATTTCGTTCATTTTCAATGTGTATGATATATAATAATATGTGATATAGTAAAGTTATCACTTTATTTATTATTCTTTTAAGAAATGTATCAACTCAAATATGAAGAGATAAAGAAAAACGAAAAAAATAATACCATTTTAACTTGAAAATATGAAATATAATATTTTTTGATAATGCTTGTTTTATCTTAAGTTGCTTTACAAGAAGTAATATTTTTACCATCATAAAACACAAATAAAATTGTATATATATTTCATACCTCATTTATAGAATTACGCTGACGATGCTATATAGTGTTGCCATTCAATATATGTTGTAAAGGCCACTAGTAACCTATAAAAATGTAGGCCCTAATTCATACCAATTAAAAAATTAGATAAAAAAAGTTGAACTAGGGACAAAAATTTTCATTGGGGAAAGTATAATAATAAATTTTACCCTCCTGTTAATGAGCTTTATAGGGTGGATAACTAAAATTAATTTATTTTTTAGCCTTCTTTTACTTTTGATTATCATTTAATTATATATTAGAATTTTTGCCACCTTCTTCTTCTTGATTTTAAAGGGGGAGGTCCTTGTTTAGTGCAAGTATTCATATTAGAGTTTAATTAATTTAAATTTGTGCATTATAAAATTTATTTTTGGAGGTAATATTCAGAAAAATTTCTTTTTTCATATTTAAATTTTAAATTTTAAACTTTTAATTAAAGATAAAGGGATCTATTATCCATTACCATTCATATTAATCCTACATCACCTTCAAAGACAGAGCTAAAGCATGGGGTATAAATTTGACTAAACTCAATAGTTTTGATTCAAATATTATATTTATATTAAAAATTCATTAAATATGTAAAACTTATTAATTTATAATTCAAATAACTTTAAAATATTAAAATAAAAAATTCATAAATTTTAAATTCTGATCCTTCAATAATTTTTAAGAATACTCGACCTTGGTATAAGGTTGAAAGTTCCATTGTTTAGGTGCGTTTGACATATGACCGAAGTGTTATCTTTTACCTTTTGCAATCATAATTTTAAAGAAATAAAGAAGGTGATTATTTTGTTGATTCTGGAAAAAATATTTAAATTAGAAAAAAATAATATTTTTCAAAATACTTTAAACAATCAAATTTGAGAAATTACTTTTCTTAAAATATTATTCATATATATATATTTTCCTTAGTGCCAAACGCATTGATGTTAAGCAAATACAATTCCGTATATTTTGTTTTTAATAATAAAAGTGACCTCCACTTATAAAAGTCAATCTTAAGATTGTGATTGATTTTTATATTCTACACATACTTATTAATTATATACTAGTAAATGCAACCCCGGGCAACATGTTTGACTATTTTTATATTTTTATTTGTACCATCGAATTTAAATTTAAAATTTAATATTTCATTTATTTTAATTTGTTTGTGTGTGAATGACAGTGACATTTTAGGTTCAAGTAGATAGAGGACATTTTTGTACAATTTTTAATAATTCAAAGATATTTTAGGTTTTTTTTGTTATTTAAGTGATAAAAATTATTTTATCACTAAAATTCGCCGATTTATCCTGTTCTTTTGTAATGCTTTACTCGTGTTTTTCATTTGCCTTTTTGGTATTTTACTTTTCCTAGAAGTGAAAGAGATGACATTGAATTTTCCTTCTCGTCCGTCTTTTGTTGGAGTTTGGAGGTCTGTTGTTGTTTGCTGGTGGTGCCAACTGGATTTTGCCTCCTCGAAACTTATGTGATGCAGAGTTTTAGTGACGTTTTTAGAGGTTTTTGGAGGGCTATTTGGATGACGTTTTGGGGGGGGGGGGTTTGGGGGGGGATTTTGGTGAGGTTGTTGAAGGAATTTTGAGATGGCGATGTCGTTTTTCAGGCGCGATTTGAGCTTTTTGGGGGGGGGGGTTTGGGAGGTGATTTTGGTGAGGTTGTTGAAGGAATTTTGAGATGGCGATGTCGTTTTTCAGGCGCGATTTGAGCTATTTTTGGTGGCTAGTTTTGGCTTATTTTAGCTGCATTTGGTGGCTGGTCGGAGCTGCCATGGTATGCGGGGGGAGGGGGGGGATTCTTGACACTAGTTTGGGGCTGTCTGGAGGGTTGTTCTCATGGAGTTTGGTGGTGATTTTCGGGTTTCGGTGGTGAACTGTAGTTCTGAAAATGTCTAAAATTGTGGGGCCCACAAAAAGCTATACGTAGAAGCATTTTGTTGGTTTAGTTATTTAATTTTATTTGTCCAGTTTTGACAGAGATTTGTTTTAAGGCGATATTGCAAAATCATAGTTGAAATAGTCAAAAAAATTATCTTATTAGGGGTAATATTTTAATATCATAGTTGAAGCACTTGAAGCAGGCATGTCAATTAGCGGCAGTCAAAAAAAAATTTAATTTAAAAGTCCACAAAATATTTTTATGGGCCCTATATGATAAAGGAGTAGAAGCAGGCAGCTCAAGCAGACATGTCGACGAAGAGGGCAGCTCTTTGGCGGATTCCGAGTAGTTTAGGTGGGCAGCAAAGGGGCAACCTACACTTTTTAATTTTATTTGGACAGTTTTGACAAAGATTTGTTTTAAGGCGATATAGCAAAATCATAGTTGAAACAGTCAAAAAAATTATCTTATTAGGGGTAATATTTTAAAATCATAATTGGAACACTTGAAGCAGACACGTCAATTAGCAGCTGTCAAAAAAAGATATAATTAAAAAATTCACAAAATATTTTTCTGGACCCTATATGATAAAGGATTAGAAGCAGACAGCTCAAGCAGATACGTCGACGAAGAGTTGTCTGCTTTGGCGGATTCTAATTGATTTTGGTGGGCGGCAAAGGGGCAACCCACCCTTATATATATATATATAGAAGATATCTTTCAAGGAAAAATAAAATTGTAAATAGATTTTTTTTGTTGACCAATTAATGTGTAATCATTTATTTTTGAATATAAAATAATTTTTGCTTATATAGCCCGTAAATTGTACGAGATAAATTTTGTGTGATGAATTTAATTGAAAAAATATGCAGGAAATTTTGAGTGTGATATTCAGGAGTAGAACTAGCTAGGGGCTAGGGATTCATCCAAACTTCATTCGTGATTCGACCAAAACTTATATTATTTATATTTGATTAAATTATTTTTTATATATACTTAATTGATGTTGAACTTCTTTTCGGCTAGTTCTTCTATTTACTTTTTCTTATATATAAATCTTTTATAATATCCTCAATTTCGAAGATTATTTGTTCTATCAACTCAACGCCTCTCTCTGGATAATTAAAAATAAAAAAACTTTTGTTAAATTTTTATAAGAGTTCACATTGGAACATTCAATGGAGAAACATTTACTTCCTGTCTCTCGTATTTTGGAAGGCAAATATTTTCCCTTTGACTAATTTCTTTCAACTCTTTTTTTTTAATTTCTAATTTTTTTTACTTTTAGAAAAGTTTTTTTTTAGTATCCTATGTAATTAGTATTAAATTAAAAACGCAAAAACCATAATATATGGATCAATGATCATAATCAAGTATTTAATCAATGACCACTACGATTATTTAAAAAAAACATAATATGTATATTTTATAATTTTATCTTATTTTTAGAAGTAAATAAAAATAGAAAATGAATCAAGATTATTTTGGTTATTTATAAATCTTTATTGCCGTAAAACTAGTTGTCGTATAAGCTTTTTCATAGTATTTAAAATCAAAAGGACGACTTTTTTTACAAAAAAATAAAATAAAATAATGGAAACTTTTTTTTTTTAACTAAAATCAAATTACTTATAACACATGAATTTCATACATTATTTATTAATTAATAACTAATTGGTCACATCACAAACTAGAAATTTGATATTTATGTAGGTCCCAAGAATTATTGATGTGTCAATTTAATGAAATTCTTAAAATAGGTTATTTAAAAAGGTGGCAACATTTTATTCAACATTAAATTTGAGCCACTAAAGTATAAAGTCTTCTTTCGTTATTTTTCTCTCTTTTATATCCCAACTTTTTCCCCCACATAAAAGGAAGTTACTAAACGAATAATTGTTATGCTATAAAATCAGAAATTTATTTTCTTTTATCAGTATTAACTTAATTTTCTAATTTACAAATTTTGACAACTTGAAAAGAGTTGGAGAATAAACATTACGTTGAAGTCTAATGTGAATAGTTTGGCATAACTAATGTTTTGTTCCCAAATATGAACATATAATTGAATTTTTGAACTTTAGAAATGGATTTTTATGCATGTGATCCTCACGACTCTATTCGTGCCTATTATGACCTCGTTCACGGGTTTCCGGGCCGGTTGTTGTCGTGCGTAATATATTATATGTATATATATATTCTGAAGTAGGCTGGATACGGCGGGGTCGGCTCGGCCCAAGGGTCGGCTTCGCTTAGTTGGAGTTATGGTGAGATTGGGCCTTTGGTCTGGTGGCTTCATGCCACATTTTCTATTGGATTTGTGAGTTCAGGGACGTTACCTCTGTTGGTCTATCTCTCTTACTTATACTTGTGCTTTCTGCTTTACATGTTCGGTATGTATTTCGTATTGACCCATTTACTTCGGGGCGAATCTATTAATATCATTTTAATGCTTAAACACTTAATGAATGACTCGATAAATTTTGTTAAAATTATATGTTTATAAGGCTTGAAATTTGAATAAATAAACCCTCCTTAGTATCCATTGGTAATTGAATTGTCAATGATCCATAATTGATAAAGTACTATTTAATGATCGATATTTTTAATTATCCAATTATTGATTTAGCATATTTTACTTGGCACAATTTTTTTTTAAAAAAAATTGTGATCTAAATTATTTTATTAATGATAAAAATAAATTTAAAGTTAAATTATTTTCAATTATTTAAAGATAACATTCTTTTGAGACAAATTAAAAAGAATATATCGTATAAATCAAAATAATGAGAAATATTTAAAATTGAACTGAACCGATCGATAATCAACTT
>DF360223.1:69102-82850 GCA_000787875.1 Solanum virginianum | reverse complement strand
TATAGTAGAATTTTGAGTTGACTATTGCATATGTGATATTAATGTCATCTTTGAATCATTAACTAATAGATTTTATTTTAATAAATGTTAGTTGCTCATTTCAACTAAAATCTAAAAGGATAGTTTGACCATGGACTACCAACAGAGTCAAGATAATACTGAGGCTACTGTTACTAAAAATATTCTATTCACTTTTATTTTTTATATTGGACTTGACACATCTATTAAGAAAAAAAAATTTAAACATGTCATTAAATTTTGAAAAAGAAATTCATTATATCATTCATTAAAAATTTAGTTCATCTATATTGTTGCTGTTTAAAAAGAGGTTCATCTATATCATTATTTTTAACTCCAATTTTATAAAACCATCCAAATAATTTTTTATACTTTTTAATTGGAGTTATGGATCAAATTTACTCTTTCTGCTTCTTCTTAAAGAACATATGTAGAACACTAATAATCCAATTTTTTTAACCTTTTCAATTATTTAAGAAATCATTTAAAATTTCAAAAGTAGCGTTCTTCAAATACCAATACATAACATCCATTAAATATTTGTCATTTCACATAAATTTTCCTTAAAAATTTGCTCAGGCTAATAGAAAATTTTTGGCCCTCATATGATGATGCCTAAAGCAGTTGCTTGGGCTGCTTTATAAGTTGGGCCTTAATTTTACCAGTTGGGCTTAGATTTGTTGTTCCACGAACTAAAATACTAGAGTACTGCTTTTTGTTTACTTATGTGTAAAGTGTTAATTATCAGTTCTTATATTTTTTTTTCAATTTATAGAAATTCGTTAAAAATAAGGCAATTTGGTCTCCAGATACATTAATTTTGAAATTCAGATATATTAATTTATTAGTCTGATACAAATATTAGAATTTTTAAGTATCAATAGGTAATATTTAAAGAGTGATATATTGAACAGAGATAATTTAAAAATCCTAATTAATGTATTCAGATTATTGAATTAATGTATCCAGATGAAAAAAAAGTAATTTTGAAATTTTTGTGGATTGGTGAGAATAATGAAAAATATGATAAATAAAAAAGCTAAATTAGGTAATTTTTTCATTATTATTTATTTTCTATGTTTTCATGGCCCTCTGTTGCATTGATTATTACTATTTTTTAATTATTCCTTTCGTAAAAAATTACAGACTAGTAGTAATTTATTAGCCATGTATATATTTCCCTTAATTTTCTAATTATACTTTTTAATTTTTCTTCACCAATCTTGCAGTTTAGTTTACTTTAATAATTAAAGGGATATATAGTATTGTCAATGTTGCCATTTTAAAATGGTCATTTTGTGTAAAACTAATCATTAAGATTCTTTAATTATTTTGTCATTAGAGGAGTATTAAAAAAAAAAGATAAATTGTTAGATAATTAATTTATGCATTTGACGCGTTTTTATTTGAGTTTATGGAGTTATAACGTCCTGTGGATCACATGATACCTAAACAAAAACAGATCATGTATAATTTTTTAATAACTATGCATCTTGCATGAGTTAGGAGATTTTTTTTTATAATCGTATGTCTGAATCAACTTACACTTATTTTGTTTAATTTTAGAAAATACATGTCATCTATCATCAATAGTTACTATCAAATAATTCTATCAACTAAAATTAAAATAAATGAAATAGAATTTCATTAGCTGAAATTTAAATCTGCAACATATTATGTATTGTTAAACCATTTTAATATAAAATACATATATACATACATACGTATATATATATATATTTTTTTTTCTTTTGATGAAATATTGTTTAGGAAGAATTAATGTAAATAGTTATGAATTCAACCACTTTTATTAAAATTAATTGATGAAAATTATATGTAAAATTCATATATTATATGTGTATAATCATGTATGATCAATATATAATTTATGTATATGACTAGAAAAAATAAATAATAATCTTATCAATTATTTATCTTAAGATTTCTTTTTATATGAATCAACTGATTGACAATTCAAAATTCGATGAGTAGTTGATTAATTTTTTTCATCTTTCTCTTTTAGAATATCAAAATTAAATAAGTGCAACTCAAATTTGTACCATGTATTTGAACTCACACCTTATACCTTAATAATCTCACATTTTATTTTGAAATTATTATTTTTTTTCCCATCAAAACTATTGAGGCCAGCCAAAGAATGATTTAGATTCCTTTTCATGACTTTTTTTTCAGTAGAGAAAAGCCAAAAGAAAAAGGAGATGATCAAAGTATATAGGGGAATTAAAAAGACTATTACAATAGACTTTTCTTTAATTTAAAATTATAAAGTAAATCAATAGGTTATTAACCCGTTCAAATTTTAATAAATTGGGCAAATTAAGTTTAATTTTATAGCTCATATACAAATTGAAGAAAGCCACATAAATCAACGATAATAGTGATATATTTAATAAAAATTTTATAAACAAGATCTGTAAAGAGCGAGAGTAAGCTTAATTCAATCTTATTTTTACATGATAAAGAAGTTATTTTTTGATAAAGTACGCTAATTGAGAAAATCTAACAAAAAATAATTATTTTCTTGAATTTGATCAATTTCTTCCCAAAAAAATTTACTAAATTTTTAAAAGGTATCTTTTTTTTGGATGTATTGCTTGGAAGTATTGTCATTGAGGACCCTTCATGTTTAAACTATTTAGTTGTCTTTTCTGTCATACCTACAATATTTTAATTTGGATATTATTTCACATGTATTAAAAAAATCAAACAGGGCTGACATTTACTATCCAAATTAGTAGCAGTAATAATAAAGTAATTTTTTTACTTGAAGTGTGAATAAAATAAACAAAAAATTAAATTGATTTTCTGTATTTTATCTTTAGAATTTTATTAGGGTAGGTAAGTTGATGTTGACTACTTTATTATGACATTTGGTAAACTCATAGTCATAGCAAAATAAAGAAGACAAAAAACTTTTCTTTTGAAAGAAAATTGTGGGAAAATTTTGAATAATCAATGAGAAAGTGACATTTTAAATATGACAAAAATAAAATAAAATTGACCCTTCACAAAACTTTCATTATTAAAAATATAAAAGTTTGAGCTTTCTAGTATGACATTATTGATAATTTTGAAATTTTGAAAGACAAATAAAGATAAACGAAGAGAGTAATTAGTGAGTACTAGTACTACTATGTTGTTTTACATGAACAATAATATACCTAGTGAAATTCTACAAGTGAGGTTTGGGAAGGTTAAAATATATGCAAACTAAAAAAAATTTATCTCCAAAGGCAAAAATTATTAGATATGAAACAAAACGACTAGAGTAGAAAACAAATGATAATTTGTAAAGACAATAAAAGTAACAAAATGAATGACGGACAATAATAACAAAATATATAGTGACACGACTATTTCTAGCAACCTACTATATCACAAGGTCAGACATTATCCTACCCCCAACTGGTTAGCCGTATAACCTTCCACCCTAACACTCGACCTCCACTCGTTTCAATCTAAGGTCATGTCCTCGGTAATATGAAGTTACGTCATATCCTGTTTAATTATCTCCCCAATACTTTTTTGGTCTTCCACTATCCTTCCGTAACCCCTACATCCATGTTGTTATACATATCAGTTTTAATTATTTTACGATAAAAATACTTTAAATTGCAGCTCCTCATAATAATTTATTTATATAATGCACTGAAAAATAGAAACATAAACCGTGCAAGTCTCTGCTTTTAGTGATTGATTAAGCGTGTGTTGTTTCTAACATGCGCTGAGAATGAGGCACATGATACCAAGAACCTTCATCATAACTCATTCCACATGATTTCCCCTTTTTACCCCTCTCCTTTTTTTCCTAATTTTTCGCTCCATGTTTGATATCTATTTTGAGCCTCGATAAATTTCAATTCATATTGAAAAGTTCCTCTTTGGGATAAAGCGTTATTTATCAAAACTGATTTCATTCTCAGAGTTTGAAAATGATGGAAGAATTTTTACTCTTCTATTAGTATATAATTTTTATGATAATAACAGAATCAAAATTTTACTAGAAAATTCGAAATATAAAAAGGCTAAGAAGATTCAACATTACAAAATCAAGATAGAATGAAATACTTCCTCTAGATCACTATATCAGTCACATTTTTTTTTTTATAATAAGTCCATCAAAAATTTTGTATTTTGATTATTGTATTTATATTTATTATTTTTAATCATTTAAAATTTGAAATCTCTCTTTAATCTTTCTTCAACAATTTACGAGAGGGTTAATCTAAACATCCACAATATTCAAGTAGGTCTATGTGCTCTTCACTTGAGTTTTATATGCTAATTAATAAATGTTGTTATTTTCGAGAATAATTATAACTAAGGACAATATAAAAATAATGCATAAATTCAATTATATCTTGATTTTTTAAAATAATAAACATTTTATATTATTTATTTTTAATAAAAACGACATATAAGGTAATTCGAGGAAATAAGTTTTGTGTGCCATCAAATTAATTACTTTCCAAAGTAAATAATATTGATTATGTTTAAAAAGATCGAAGATAAATTAATAAGAAATTTTTTAATCATTTATAATTTTTTTAAAGAATGTGTGAAAGAGAAATATGACAATTAAGATGAAAATGAAGGAGCAGGTAATTCATCTCCTCTTAAAAAGCTTGATGCAATTATTAGATACAAAATATCTCTTGCCTTTTTTTTTTTTCTCTTTCATAAATTCATTTATGACATTGTTGAATACATTACTTCTTCTACATTTAATGCATTTTCCTCTAGCTAAAACTAAACAAAAAAGAGAAAGACCCTTGAGTAATTAAACAACTAAATTGGGATTAAGAATTATTCCTTTTGTCAATTTTTTATTTGTCTCTTATTGATTTGGTATGAAAATTAAAAAATATTTTTTTTGTTCAATTTTATTTGATCCTTATTGCGTTGACACATGAACTAGAAAGTAGTAAATGATGAAGTAAGTTTACCAAATTACTTTTGAATATAATAGATACGATGTCTTGAAAAATGTCATAAGGAAATGACTATAATTAATGATAAGAGTATATTAGGAAGTAAATGTAAAATTATTGGACATCCCAAAATAGTATAGGGGCCAAGTAAAGTTGGACGGAGGGAGTAGTAAACAATAGAAGTAATTTTACCAAATCACTTTTTGAATATAAAAAATACTCCGGCTGTCCATCTTTACTCTCCCTTATTGACTTGACACAAAAATTAAAAAATAGTAAATGATAGGAATAATTTTTACCAAATCACTTTTTGAATATAATAAATATATGTCTTGAAAATTGTAATAGGGGTATGACTATAATTAATAATAAAGGTAAAGTAGAAACTAAGTGTAGAATTATCTCTTGATTTCGTAAACTATATAAGTATTATTAAACATCCTAAAATAATTTAGTAGACAAATAAAGATAAACGAAGAGAGTAATTAGTGAGTACTAGTACTACTATTGTGCCCATTCAACATTGGAGCAAATCAAATTTAACAATTAATAAAGATGATGGTGGAATAATAATAATTGATAAGTACCAATCAACATTAATAAAGATGGTAGTGGAGTAACAATTGACAAGGAATTTTTCATTTTTAATTGAAAATCTTGGATTTATTCTTAAAATAAATTCAAATTTAGTCGATCCAAAAAATAAAAACAAATAAACTACTAATATTAACAAAAAAGCAAAAGGTCAAAAAGGGTGAAGAATTATAGGGGTAAATAAGTAATTAAAAAAGATTATCACTTTCACATGGAAGTAAGTTTAGCTTTACCTAATTGAATTTTTTTTCCCCCAAAACAATGATTAGCTGTTCCCCAATAAAATGATTAGCATTTAAAAAAGATTTTTAAGCCACTAAACAAAAGCAAAAATAATAGCAATACACTAGTTGCAAATACATATAGTGTAGCATAAAAAGAATAATATTATTAATTATTATTATATTTAATAAATTAAAGTTCAAGGAGTGATCCCATGTTTGCATTTATTCTTCTCCATGAATACATCATTTTCATATATGATTATTTGCAAACTCTAACATGTTGAGATATTAATATATTGGTCTAAATTAGCTTTATAAGTTCTAAAGATTCACATGAATTAATACTGTAAAAAACAAAGAACCAATTGTCCAACACTAATACTAAAAATTTGTTTTTCAGTAATTTTTTATGAGCGTTTTGAAGAAAATGATAAATATTTTTATTTTTTTTCTCGAAAGCAAGGGAAAATCATACTCACTATCTTTTGAGTGTGCACGTGGTAAATTCCTACTCCTATGCAATAGCTTGCAAATCATGTAGGAGAGACAACCCGCACTAGACAAGCATAGCTCGCAAACTATATAGGAGAGATACGACGAATTCGACCCAAAAGACAAACACATTGCTTTTACTGGCAAGGAGTTTCGAACCTAAGACCTCCAACATAGAAATTTTAAATCCAAATTACTGGGCCACCCTGAAGGATTTGTTGAGAAGTATTTTATTCTTAAAAAATTTTTAGAAGTGAAATTGTATTTAGTTCGATGCTAACATATATATCAAACATACAATCGTCTTTATTAAGGATTACATTATTATCAATATGAAATTTTAACTCGTTATAATATCAAATACGAGATAAAATAACTTTATTAAGGTATTGTAGCAATAAACAATTTTGTATTTATGATAAAATATTCAAAGTTGATCAATCAAAGGCACGCTTGTTAAGGCCCACACTTCCTTTAGTCCGCCGCTCAATCTATTATCTCCTTCTCCATTTTCTGCTTCAAGTTTTTCTAATTTAACCTATAGTTTTTTATCCCCAAAATTCTTCTTCTTCTTCTTCAGCTCATAAACTGTCTCTGTTTCCAGCACCAAATCTCTCTTTGAACCCAAATTTTTCTTTTTTTAACTAAGTTGGTGTCACTTAATAGTAGTTTCCACTCAAAGGGGTTGTTACAGATTTAGATTCTTGAATTCACTCTTAAGCTTTGTTTCTGTTTACTTTAGTGTTTATCTTTCTCCCCTCACTTCTAAAAAAGACAACTTTATCTTTTTCCAGCTTTTCTTTCTTTGTTTTCATCTCTTATTTAAATCCACCGTCTTGGATTTATCTTTTGAATCTTTTGCTTTCTGGGTCTTTTTTTTTTTTTCCTTTTTGGTGACTCTTGAAGTTCTTGGAAACTGTTTCTTCAGATGGGTTCTTTCAGTTCTGGGGTTTTGTAGAAACTTTAGTGTGTTCTTGTGGGGAGGAATTATTTGGGGGGAAAATGAGAACTTGTGTTTTATTGCAAGTTTTAGCTACTGTTGGACTGGTTCTTGGGATCTGTGATGCTTTTCCATCAAATGAAGGTGTGTACTATCAACTTAAGCTCAGATCTTGATGTAGTTACTGCAATAAAGTTTCAATTTTTGTTGTTTAATTGCTCATTTAGAGTTAAATGCTGGGTGTTTTGTACTGGTTTTTAGTAAAGATCTTGTGTTTTCTTGTTTTGATGTACTTGCTGTACTTTGCTGCCATATTTTCTTGCTACCATTGCTCGAATTGTTTTCTTTTCTCTCGAGCTGAGGGTCTATCGAAAACAGGAGATTGTAATTCAAAGATTAGGTAGTGTATTCTGAGTGAAGCTGATGGGAGACTCTTTGTTGATACAGTTTATGCTCTGAATACCTTCAAGGAAGCTATATATGAAGACCCTCTTCTGGTTTTGTCAAATTGGAATGCTTTAGATTCAGATCCTTGTGGTTGGGCTGGAGTCTTTTGTTCTATGGCTCAAGATCATGTCAAAAAAATGTGAGTTAATTGTCTTCAATTTTCTGTGTTATACATTGGTAGGTTGTGTGGATCTTTTATGGATTCAAGTTTAGTGCAAATGAGTCTCTAATATGCATTTCCGCTGGATCGTGTCACAGTAACATTTCTGGCGCTTCGTTGAAGGGTTTTCTTTCACCCAACTTGCATCTGCTCTCCTCTTTGCAAGAATTGTAAGTTGTTTCCCTATAGTTTTGTAAGATGACATAGTTCAGGTTGTTCTTTGTAGAAGCTTATGTTATGCATTGGCAATATGCAGAATTTTGCATGGAAATGTACTGATTGGAACAATTCCTAAGGAGATTGGCTTATTGAAAAACCTGAAGGCCTTGGATTTGGGTGCTAATCAGCTAACTGGACCAATTCCTCGTGAGCTTGGCAATTTGACAAACATAATGAAAATGTTAGTCTAACTCGAATTTTGTAGGTTTATTCGTACTTGCCTTTGCCTTTCCTCGTTGAAGCTCCCTTACTTTTCTAGCTTTTATGTGTCTCTGCAGAAACCTACAATCTAATGGATTAACGGGGAAATTGCCTGCTGAACTTGGTAATTTGAAATACCTTGAGGAACTTCGGTTGGACAGGAACAAACTCCAAGGATTAGTGCCTGCCGATAGTGGATCAGATTTTACAGCCGGTGATCATGGAATGTGAGTTGATCTGCTACGTCGTGTACTTTATCTTTTTTCCTTTTGAATTTTCTGGTATATGGATAAGGATTAATACATGATTGTCTGTTTATTTGCAATATATTTTTGGTTGTCCTTGAGCATTTTCCATGTAGGCTCTCTAGGATTCTGTGAGATATTAGAAGGATTGAGTGACCAAAGAATCTATTTTCCAATCTTCTGATTATGCCAGTCATTGTCTGGGATGATTATGAAAGAGTCCAGAGAAGTGATGCTTACGGGATGAAGTTTATTCTTTCTGTCAGCATTGTCTGACACATACTTCCCTCAGATTGACACTCGTGGCTGTTTTACTTGAATCTAGAGTAGTATATTCTGTTTCAGCATAGCAACATCATAGATTTCATGTGTGGGCAGTCGGAACCAGTAAGTGTTGTTTGATGGGAGTATGGGTGAATTTGGGGACTCCAACGGATTGTGATTTTCGCTAGCCTTTAGTATTGACCAATGTTACAGAGTTCAGAATGTATGCTTCAAAAGTTTAGCAAAGATGTTCTTGGAAACGGTCTGTATTTCTCTTAAGAAAAATGAGCTAGACCTGTTTAGTGTGGTCTCATGTCCAATGCATGTATCTCTATCTAACCATTAGTTTCTTATTTTTTTTTTCTGTTATACCCTTTTAGGTATGCCGCTGGTGCCCGCCCTACCGGTTTTTGTTGCACATCCCAGCTTAAAGTAGCTGATTTTTCGTTCAACTTTCTTATTGGAAGCATACCAAAGTGTTTGGGTTACCTTCCAAAGTTAGTTCTTAACTCTGTGCCATAATTCTTGTTTCGAGAGCAAATATTCAAAGCAGCGCTCTGATTACTCTTCTGATGCCTGTTATTTGTGTTGCCATAGATCTAGCTTTCAAGGAAACTGCCTTCAACACAAAGATCTGAAGCAGCGCTCTGCTGCTCTATGTGGTATGTAATGCTACATGAGCTTTTCTCTGAAGCCAGTATACAATCTCATATTATATTTTATTATAATATTACTGAACTGGTTGTGTTGACATCACATTATAGGTGGCACTCCGCCTCCCACTAGCCATGCATCAACACTCAATAATAAGCACAAGGCTGTTGAAGAACCGGGACATCAGGCTTCTTCCAAGCCCACTTGGCTTTTGGCTTTAGAAGTGGTGACAGGAGTTATTGTGGGTTCTCTCTTCCTTGTAGGTCTTGTGACTGGCCTTCAGAAGCTTAAGAACAAATCCTCCATCATACCTTGGAAGAAATCGGGAAGTGAGAAAGATCATATGACAATTTATGTAGGTTAGTACTATCATGCACTTGAACTTGCGCACTTAGTATTGTCAGCATTGACCCTAATCTTCGTTTCTGTTTGCCGCTGATGTTTCTTTGTAGATACTGGTATGTTGAAAGATGTCGTAAGATACAGCAGGCAAGAACTTGAGGTAGCTTGTGAAGATTTCAGCAACATCATTGGATCATCACCAGATAGTTTAGTTTACAAAGGAACCATGAAAGGGGGACCTGAAATCGCTGTAATATCGCTTTGCGTCAAAGAAGAGCACTGGACAGCCTATCTAGAGCTTTATTTTCAGAAAGAGGCGAGTCTCGTTCTTTCTTCATGATCACTAGTTGTCTCTCTTAGGCAGTAGAGAAGATCCAAAAGTTTGAATCTTTAAGTTCAATGCTCTAACTCCTGTTAATTTACATTTAGGTGGCAGAATTGGCCAGAATAAATCACGAGAATGCAGGGAAACTTCTAGGCTATTGCAGAGAGAATAGTCCCTTTACGAGGATGCTGGTGTTTGAATATGCATCTAACGGGACATTATATGAACACCTTCATTGTGAGTAAAGTGAATTAAGTTTTTCGTGTGCACTTATGCTTTCAAGTTGAATTCTAATTCTTTGAACGTATCATAGATGGAGAAGGATGCCAACTATCTTGGACACGCCGGATGAAAATAGTTATTGGCATCGCGAAGGGACTGACATATTTCCATTCAGAACTTGACCCTCCATTTACTATATCTGAATTGAATTCAAATTCTGTATACCTCACCGAAGATTTTTCTCCCAAGGTAAACAGCGCTAAGCAATTCTTCCCATTTTTATTCCCCTTAAGCTTGGTTACCCCATTATGCTCTTAAGCAGTCTACAAAAAACTGTCATTATATAATTGTCTTCTCAAAGTTTATTTAATTTGGTGCAGCTTGTTGATTTCGAAAGTTGGAAGTCAATAATTTCCAGATCAGAGAAGAATTCGGGTACTATCAGTAGTGATGGAGCAATATGTGTCCTTCCAAATACTCTAGAGAGCCGTCATCTTGACGTCCAAGGTAACATTTATGCATTTGGAGTACTGCTACTCGAAATTATCAGTGGGAGACCTCCATATTGCAAAGACAAAGGGTGCTTAGTAGATTGGGTAAGCATTTTCTTTCCAAACGAAAAGTTTGAGTGTGATGGGGCTTTCTCAGTAGAACTAGTTTAGCAAACGCGTTGGCAGGACCTGAATTCGACCTTTTACATGCAGGCTAAGGAATTTCTTGAAGTGCCGGAGGTATTATCATACGTTGTGGACCCTGAGTTGAAACATTTCAAGGAGGAAGATCTCAAAGTGATTTGTGAGGTGATCAATCTTTGCATCCACCCGAGTACGAGTAGGAGGACTTCCATGAAGGACTTGTGTGCTATTCTGGAGAGCAACATTGACACTTCCATCACTGCAGAGCTCAAGGCGTCTTCTTTGGCATGGGCCGAGCTTGCACTTTCATCCTAACTGACAGAAGGCTAACAGTATATATATATATATATATATATATCCGAAATATGTAATTGTCTAGCGCTTTCTCCTCTTCGTTTTTTGACCTCTCGGTTTCGTTCCCAATGTTCTTGAGTGATGGTTGAGTTCATGTAAATTTTGAGTCTGTAGGATAAAGTTAGAGTTGAAGAGATGCTAATGTTGATTCTTTGTAAACAACTGGTTCTTATTAAAGTGAATGAGTGTTCATAGTGAATGAAGCACCAGATGGACAGAAAAATGACCACATTTTTTAAGTTTCATAATGTAGTGGAACTCACTCGAGTTTCGAAAATGGAACTTGGGTTTAACTCAAAGGTGAACAAATATGATGAATGATAAAAAAAATGGTTCGTATATAGATGCATATATTGATAAAAAAAGTATATTCTGATATATAGTTATGCATCATAGATATACGAGTATACATTATTATATAATATCGATACATTACATTTACATATGGTCATATTGTTAAAAATGATTTTTATTGCCCGTACATATATCGTTATCGATGTGGCCTAATATACTTGAATCCAATTCGCATAAGTATTAATAGCATAAATCTCATAGTATTTTTTTTTCAAATTATAAAAATTCATCAAAAATTAAAGAATTCGGAATACATTAGCAGACACGCGGATATATAGGTTGTGATACATTGCTTAATGGGAAGAATGTATCCAAGAGAAGATAAGAATGTATTCGAGAGGGGATTGACATATTTGAGAATAGATAAGGATATACAAGAAGGGATGGAGATGTATCCGAAAGGAAATTTGTGTAATTTTTAAAATAGTAGAGAATCTTTAAGATTTTATATAATTTTTTCTTCTTATAATCAGATTCTTATTTAAGATTCTACTTAAAAAAGGAGCAATCAACATTTCTTTTTTTTGTTAAATAAAGAAAAAAACTCTTTTGACATTTTTTTTTTACCATACTTTAGAAGATAACGTTTTCAATATTTTTTTTTAAATATAGAATACTTTAAATCTTTTATACACCTAGCCTTATATAACACTTTTCTCATAGTAGCAAAATCCTCATACTTCAAAAAAATGCATCAAAGAATTGTTAAAGAAATTTTATTGTTGTTATGTTTATTTTTGTGTTATAATGGAGTACAAGGAAAAAGAAAGTTATCCAAATTGGAAGACATGGAGTTCGAGAAACAATTAAAACTTTTGAACAAGCCAACAGTTAAAATCGTTAAGGTATTTCGATTTTATTCGCATATAATATATTTATAATTTTCATCAAATATTTATTATTTTTATTTGATAATATCACCTTTAATCTTGCAAATTTGCAGACAATGGCATTATAATGATGTATCTAAAAACTAATTTGGACATTTCAAATTTGACTGCCAATATTTTTTTTCTTTTTTAATAGTTGTCATGTTATGATCTATGAATAATTATTTTTGTTTTGTTGTTTTGTATTTAAAAGGTACATATTGAATAGCAAGGTGTATAACTGCCATAATTAAGGTATCCTATTTATGTTTTTTTTTTCGTTTACAGACTAAATATGGAGATACATATGACTGTATTGATTTCTACAAACAACGTGCGTTTGATCACCCATTATTGAAGAACCATACTTTTCATCCTCAGGCATATCTCTATACTCTTTTTTACTTTACTTTTTTTTTGTACACATATATAATATTATGATGTACAATTAAATATTTGGATGAACAGATGAAACCTACTTTACCTATGATAAAGCAAAATTCATATGCCTCAACAACTAATAAGTTATCGACGATATGGTCTAAAGATGGAGGTTGTCCTGATGGAACTGTTCCCGTTAAAAAAATTACAAAGAATGATCTTATAAGACAAAGAGATATGCCACCACCCGAACCTGCCAACTTCGATGAATTTGTAGGGGTAAGATAATTTATGAACAATTTAATACTTTTACTTGAGTAATTCATAAATACATATTGAGGCAAGTTTAATTAGTATCAATTATTGTGGCAAAACTCATATATTGCAATTCATCTAATGCAGACCAATAACAATAGTGAGCAAAAAGCAAGCTACTCACATGGATATAGCGATGGCAAGTTTAATCCATATAAGGTAAAAAAATTTATTTTATTCAAATTTATTTTAATAGATCATTCATATTTTCTAAATGGGTAAATATTGGTTGATTTATTTTAAGAACTCATACAAATATGATCGAAATGATAAAATATGGGTGCACATATACACCTATAGATTCCCCAATTCATAATAAAAAATTCTTAATTGCTCTAAAAAAATTAAGTTTTTAATTTTTTTTTTTATTGGGGTGAGCATAAATATCGGGAAATCTAAAAATCGAACCAAACCAAACTAATTCGATTTTTCGATTTGATATCGGTGTTCTATTTTCAAAAGTTCAGTTTTTTGGTTTAGTGTTTGATGTAGGGGTTTCAAAACTTCGGTACACCAAAGAACCGAACTTTTATTTAAAAAA
>DF360223.1:43078-57885 GCA_000787875.1 Solanum virginianum | reverse complement strand
TCTGTAAATCAAGACTAACCTATTATAATACCGTTGTTTCATATTTCAGGTGGATCCAATATTATATCGAGATAATAAAACTAGACTTTTTATACATATGCAGGTAACTTATTTAACTATTTTGTTGATTTCAATATGACGTTCATGAAACTACTAGGTAGGTATAATTTAAATCTCAAGTTCTTTGCAAAAAATTACATTATTTATATATAGCTAAAATTATTGAATTTTCCTTTTCTTTGTCTGTTTATTTCTTTATGTTTTGAATCATTTCATCATAAATCTCGATTTAGCTACTGAAAATACATCTTTTATGTTTTCTAGATAGGTGACATCCAAGGTTTCAATACATTAATTCCAGGCTTTGTGCATATAAACAAAGCTATACCTCTTGATCTGTCATTTGAGGACCATATTTCACAACGTGGAGTTAAAGCATGGGATATCATAATGTATATTTATAAGGTACTTCTATAATTTCATTTTTCACGTATTTTTTTTTATTATGACTATATTAACATTAACAATTTCTTCGAAATAAGGAAAAAAGCATTGGAAATTGGTGGGTTCTATTGGGCCCAAATTATGAAGCAATTGGTTTTTGGCCGAATATTCTCTTTACCGACTTGATACATTTTGCCACAAATGTTGACTGGGGAGGAGTCGTATATAATCCATCAGGTGCATCTGAACCTCCGATGGGATCGAGTTTTTTTCCGATTGGAAATAGTAGATTTGATGGGTATTGTAGGAGCATTACAATTTCAAATGAGGAAGGAGATTCAGTTGAAGTACTTAATATAACATGGTATACTGAGAATATTTATGGATACAAAGTTGATTTCAAAAGACTTTTAGAAGGTAGAAACTCTTTTGTTTATGCTCTTTATGGTGGACCGGGTGTTAAAAATGCATGAGTGTAATTGTAATGATATTTATGTTTAATTACTTGTATACGACTCTCTATCTTTGTGAAAAAGTATATTTTCTAAATAATCGACTCGACGCTTGACTAATGACCCATTTTTAATATAATATATGTTAAGAGCAAGTTATATTTTATTTTTATTTTTTCCAAATTACAAATTCTTTTAACTTTATAGAATTTTGGATACTTCAAAACTTATGGATACACAACATACAAATTATGAACGATACATTAAATCCATACTCACCTATTATAATAATATTTTTTTGTATCTTGAGGTGGATTCAGCATTATATAGGGATAATCAAACTAGATTTTTTATACAAATCCAGATAACTTGTCTTATTACGTACTTTGTTGATTTCAATATGATGTTCATGAGACTACTAGGTAGAGATAATTTAAATTTCGAGCATTCTACAAAAAATTATATATATATAGCTAAAATTATTTTTATGTGTATATATAATCCACCACGATGGGGTCGGATTTTTTTTCCCGTTGGAGATTACCTTCTTGATTCATATTGTAAAAGCATTACAATTGTAAATGAAGAAGGAGATTCAGTTAAAGTACGTAGTGGAAACTTGTGTACTAATAATATTTATGGATACAAAGTTGACTTCAAAGAGCTTTGGGACATAATAGACATTTTAATTTATGACTTTTCTGAAAAGTCGTGATCTTTTTTTGAAGAGTTGTAATTTTCTGAAAGGTTGTAATTTTTTGAATGAAAAGTTGTGATTTTTCTGAAAGGTTGTAACTTCTGTGAACGGCTATGACTTTTTTCAAGGATTACGATCTTTTCGATAAGACATAATAAACATGTTTTGTTGTCTATAAATAAAAAAATTTTCTCTCATACCTGAGAATAAATTTTTCTGCGATTTTCGGCATCAATACATCGATGAGCAAGATCATTCTCATAGAAAAATATATTTTATTAACTTCGAGTATTTTAGGGTAATAATTTCCTTAGAAAAATACTGTGCATTTAGTGGACTCAATTTTCTTCTTAGTTATCAATTTTGTTTCTGTTTATCTTTACAAATATTATTTTCATTACTAATTTTAATTTCTGATTTTGAAAACTTGTTAAAATATTTATGTTTATTGTTTTCACAAAGTTTTATCTTACAATTTTTTTGTTCTACAAAAATTTAATTTTACAAAAAACTTTTTTGTTCTACAAATAGTTTTATTCTAAAAAAATTTTATTTTAAAAATTTTAGTAATACAGGTTCAACAACACTTAATAATCCCAATTTTTAAAGTAACGTGAGGATATTCAATTTGGTCAAAAAATTTGTTAAAGAAATAGAGATAGGCAGAAGAATTTTAAAGGAGAGATTAATTTTTCTTTTAGTTATCTTTTTTATTATTATTCTTTTAGTTATTTTCAAAAGTGACAAAGGAAAAAATTACGATGCTCGGATCAATTATAAAGTTTTAATATAAATATTAGCTTTACATTTTGAATTGAACATTCACAATTATCATCAATTGAAAAATATTTGTAAATTCTGGTACATTTTGATGTAATTTATGTTCAGATTATTATTTTTAATTTGATATTACTCAAAAATGAGTAATTAATATTTATTTAATAAATAAATAAAGACTTGTACATACTGTCACCTTTGTAAAAAATTTCTTCATAATATGTTTTATGAAATCATATAGTATTAAGAACTAATTATATTTTATTTTTATTTTTTTAAAATTAGAAAAATCTCTTAAATTTATAGGATCATGGATACATCAGAAAACGTATGGATGTACAACACATGAATTGTCTATGATATATTACTTAATGGAGTGATATATCTAAAAAGGGATAGGGATGCACATAGATCGTCTATGATATATTACTTATTGGAGTGATATGTCCGAAAAGAGATAGGAATGTACACAGATTGTCTTTGATATATTACTTAATGGAGTGATATGTCCGAAAAGAAATAGGAATGCACATAGATTGTCTTTGATATATCACTTAACGGAATGATATATCTGGAAAAAAATAGAAATGTATCTGAGAAGGGATAAAAATATATCCTAAAGAGGATAGTAATATATCAAAGAAGGATTTTTTATAATTATTTGCAAATAATATTTTTTTTAAAATATTATATACATTAAATCCTACTTAAAAATGAGCTATCAACATTTAATTTTTTATTAAATAAAGTTCAATTTTTGAACATTTTATTGGTCATGCTTCAGAAGATTGTATTAATTTATTTTTTTTTAATTATATACTAATTTTGAGGTATGTGTGCTTGCAGTGGATATCAAACTATGCAGTACATTATTTTTTTAAAAAAATAAAACCACTATTATTAACTAAAATTTTTAATAAACATTTATAACTGTATTAATATAGTATAAATTTTTATGAATAATGAATACAAATTTTATTGCTATTATTAATTGTGTGCATACTGAAAGTTGTGAAACTAATATTTGGAAACATCAGCATTTATCTTTCAGCTCTCTATAGTCGCCAATAATATTTATCTTTTTCTAAAAAGAAAACTCATTTTTAAGTTAATTGTGTGAAAAAAAACACTCTTAAAATATCAATATTACAAATCAAAAAGATCTCACTAAACAATTAAAACCAGAATAATAAAATATAAATTTCGATGAATAATGGATATAAACTTTCTTATTAGAAGAAGAATATAAATTGAAAACTTAGAAATTTGTAGTTTAATAAAAAATGTGAGAAAATTTTTTTATTTATAGCCCACAAATGGGTAGTATGAAGAGATGCTTATGGTATCTTATAAAAAAAGTCACAATCCTTTGAAAAATTTATAACTCTTTAGAAAAGTCACAAATCTTTTAAAAAATCACAACTCTTCAAAAAAATCACGATCTTTTAACATGAAAAGATATCTACTTATATAATAAAATAATAAACAAATAAACATAATATATCTAAAAAATATTAAATTAGATATTTTAAGTTGGGATATTATAATAAAGTTAATATTCTTTCCTTTTATATTAGTTGCAAAGTCCTCACACTTGCAAAAAAAAAAAATAATGAAAGAATTCAGGATGAATCAAAGAATTGTTCAAAAAAATTTATTGGTATTATGTTTATTTTTGTGTTATAATGGAGTACAAGGAGGAGATAAGTTATCCAAATTGGAAGATGCTGAGTTAGTGAAACAACTGAAACTTTTGAATAAGCCAGCAATCAAAATCGTGAAGGTATCTATTTTCTATTCATATACAATATTTGTATATGACATCTATAATTTTTATTTGATAATATCACATTTTCCAGGGTTAGGGTGGGGGGATTCCTCTATTTTTATTTGTTATAAATGCAATGTTATGATCTATGAACAATTATATATATATATATATATGTGTGTAGAATAGCAACATATATACCTACTATAATTTTAGGCATTTTATTTATGATTTTTTTTTCAGACTAAATATGGAGATACATATGATTGTATTGATTTCTACAAACAGCATGCGTTTGATCATCCATTATTGAAGGATCATAATTTTCATCCTCAGGCATATCTTCATTCTCTTTTTACTTGCTTCTTTTTTTTTTTGTACACATATATGATATTGTTGACATATAATTAAATATTTGGAAGAGCAGATGAAGCCCACTTTCTCTATGATAAAACAAAATTCATATCCCTCAACAACTAGTATGTTTTCGGCGATGTGGTCTAAAGATGGAGGTTGTCCTTATGGAACTGTTCCTGTTAAGAGAATTACAAAGGATGATCTTATAAGACAAAGAGATATGCCACCACCCGAATCTGCCAACTTTGACGATGAATTTGTAGGGGTCAGATAATTTATGAACAATTTAATACTTTTACTTGAATATATATATATATATATATATTATATTTCAAAATTTCATAAACATAGTTTCAATTATTGTGGCAAAACTCTCATATATTCCAATACATTCAATGCAGAGCAATAACAATAGTGAGCAAATACCAAGCTACATGCCTTCATATGGATATAAGGTACATAAGTACAATTTGGAGGGTTTTTTTCCCTTTCAAAAAATCAAATTATTATGTTGTCAAGGCTTATGCATTTGCCTTTTAATTAGGGCTAGCCATACTTTGGATATACATAATATGTAAAAGTTTATATGTAAAAGTTTATGAAAAGTTTTTTTTTATATTCAGCGTGCAATAGCTCAAACTCCAAAAGAGTTAAATATAAAGATTACAGGAGCTGGAATGGCAACTAATGTGTTCAATCCTCGCGTTGAAGGCAAACAAAATAGTGGTTGTCGAATAAAAATTCAAAAAGGGTCAGATATCATACAAGTTGGTTGGAGAGTAAGTTTAATTAATTCTTTTTCTACATTATTAATTGTTTCATAGAAAAAATGTCTCTAAGTTATTAATTTTATAGAGTTTAATATAAGTTGATGCTCGTTTATTTTTCTATTTTAGGTGGATCCAATATTATATGGCGACACTAATAGTAGATTTTTTGTACATTTCCAGGTAACTTTTCTAAGTACTTATTTGTTGATTTGAGTATTGCGTTCATGAAACTACTATGACTATTTGTTTAGCTATATATTTTCCTTCCTGTGCAAGAGTTTTAAAAAATGTTGAATTTTCTTTTAAATTCTTCGTGTATTTATTTTTCATTCATATTTTAAAACTTTATGACATAAATTTTGATTCTGCCACTGAAAATATGTCTTTTATATTTTCTAGGCAGGTCAATTCCAATGTTTCAATACATTATGCCCAGGCTTTATTCATGTAAACAAAGATATGCCACTTGATGGTTCATTCGAGCACATAATTTCAGAACGTGGAGTGAAGACATTTGACATCCCAATGTACATTTATAGGGTACTTTTATACTTTTACGTAATTTTTTTATTATGACTATATATATATATATATATATATATATATATATTAGAAATTGACAATTTTTTTTCGAAATCAGGATCAAGTTGAAAGAAATTGGTGGGTTCTAATGGGAGGTAACTATGAACAAATTGGTTATTGGCCATATAATATTTTTAATGAGTTATCAGGTTTTGCAACAAACGTTGAATGGGGAGGAGTTACGTATAATCCACCAGGTGTGCCTGAACCTCCGATGGGCTCAAGTTTTTTTCCGGTTGGAAATAATAGTTTTGATGGGTATTGTAGGAGCATTGTAGTTGCAAATGAGGAAGGAGATTCAGTTCCAATAGATAGTATAGTTTGGCATACTGATAATATTAATGCATATAAGGTTTTATTCAAACAACTTTCCGATGGTTTAGACACTTTTACTTACTTTCTTTATGGTGGACCTGGTAATGCTCCAATTATGTAATTTTTGTTAATTATCTATTATCAAGATATTTATTAGAAATATATAAAGAATTTTCTGATGGTTCAAAGTCTTTTAATTATATTCTGATCTGGTGAAAGTGCATCGATCTGAGTCTTATTAATTACTAATAGTCTAATATAATGACATGATTTTGTTCGAAATCATATATATAAGATATAACAATGTGTGCAAGTATTTTACCATTACGAAGCAATGACGCAAATTGTTACATTTATCTTAGTGATCCACAAACGACAAAAATTTCTCTTTTTCTAATCCTTATCCTAATGAATCGTTTTGAGTGATTAATATATAAAAGATTCAAAACATCGAGAGATACTCATATCTAAATTTTGAAATTATTTAGAGGTGGTTTGAGTAGGTTGGGATTAAAAAAATGATTGGCAATATAATGTAGAATTTATTGCATCAATAATGTGTGTAGTTGTTGACAAAGAAAATCCGTGACTGTTACCTTTTAGCTGCACACAAAGAGAAACTCCTGCCCTTACTAACAATGTATATAGAAGTATATGCATATCTGATACATATATTTATACATTATCTATATATGAATATACATTATTTATACTATATCAATATTTTATATATACATATCAATTCATAACATATAAATATATGTGATTATTTTGGTATTTGTATCGCTAATTTGAGATTATTTTTTATATATATAAATAAAAACTTCACTAAATTTAATACAAGTAAAATTAGGTATATTTATGAAATTACGTATACAACTAGTTGAACCCAAAACACCAAAATCTTTTCATATTCCATTTTTGATGAAATTTATATCCAACTTGTTACTTTTGGATATTCCTTAAAATTGAACCGTCAACATTTATTAAATAAAAGGTCTTCGAGATTTTGATCAATCATAATTCATAAGATTACATTAATTGAATATCTTTAATATAAATCATAATTCATAAGATTTGGTTTGTGTTGCTTGCAATTTTGTTATTTTATTATTAAATAATTCACTTCTTAGAAGACTATGTCATTGATCAATGGCAATTACGATCATAAGATACATATAAACTGAGGGTTTAATTTGCTAATTAATAATTTAATTTTACTCATATAATTCAATAGGATTTCAATGATGCAAATAAGTCTGAATCGACCAAATTTATGGTATCTCGTGATAAGATTTAAATTTCTAACTTCACTTAGAGAGGTAAATCAATCATAATCGCAATATGTGATACTCTAAAGGGATAGTTTCAAACATATACAAAAATCAATTAATCTACAATAAATATAGTCACATTTTATATACATAAAAATAGACAAATCGTAGAAAATATGCATGACTATACAATATAGCTTGCCAAAGGTCTAGATAGTATACACTGACTATACAATGTAGATTACTTATAGATGAGTTATACACTAAATAAACATTATGATACACTGAAAAACTAAATAATATAGCTTGACTATATGTGAAATATACACTTATTATACATACCTATATAACGAATGACCAATTTTTTATAATCATTTTGGTCGAATGGTCATGTACTATAGTTATCCCTACTTTTTAAAATATAGATTCATAAATATCTACATTTAAACTATTTTTTTAAAAAAAATATAACGATACTATATATAATTCAGAGAGCAGATTAGAACATAGTATAATACAACAACAACAACATACCCAGTAGAATTCCACAAGTGGGGTCTGGGGAGGGTAGGATGTACGCAGACCTTACTCCTACCTCATAGAGGTAATAATTACAACACATGATATCAAACACTACTACTCCACTCTACTATACCCCTAGGACTAACTAACCACCTAAACCTACCGACCAAATTAGCCTGCTACTCTAATTCGAGATCTCCACTTCTTTCTATCTAGGGTTATGTCCTTAATGAGATCAAGTTCTGCCACATCAATATAATAAATAAATATTATCATTATAATAATTAACAATTTAACATAATGTCTCGAACCCACCAGGTCCTCCATAAAATACCATATGTTGATATTTTCCACCTCTCCAATGTGGTACATCCATAACACCATAATGATTGCGATCATCAACACGTACGTTTGTTTTATCTATATTTATCGTCTCACCTTTCTCATTTAAAACGTTAAGTTGTCTACAATAAGCATCATAATAAGGATCCTTAATAGGAAAACAACTCGAACCCATGGGAGGTTCAGGCACACCTGGTGAATTATATGCTACTCCTCCCCACTCAACATTATTAGCAAAGCTTCTCAACTCAGTGAAAATCTTCTCAGGCCAAAAGCCAACTTGTTCGTCGTTTTCATCATACAAAAGCCACCAATTTCCATTGATTAAATCCTGTTTTTCAAGAAAATATATTTATTATTTTAGTATTTAGTAATAATCGCGAATGTATTATTCGAATTTCAAAAGAAAAATTGATGTACCCGTTGGATGAACATTGTGATCTCCCATACTTTTGTCTCACCGCGATGTTGGACTGTATCAAAACTTGCATCAACAGGGAACTTACTGTTTACTATGACAAATCCAGGGCATAACGTATTGAAGCAATGTGTATTACCAGCCTAAGAATTATACAATATACGTGTATCGATTATTTTCATATACACAAAACAAAAATCATTAACATATATAAACCGGGGGCAAATACCTGAAAATGTATAAAAGATCTAGTCTTAGTATCCCCATATAGTGTTGGATCGACCTAAAAACACAAATTAGGTCTCTTAGACACAAATATAAAAGAAACTAGCTATATATTACAAGGAAACTAAAGAAAGTAAATTATTATCAATAAAGAGATTACGAAGCATACTCTCCAACCAACTTGTAAACTATCTGATCCTTTTTGAATTTTCAATCGACATGTAGTGTGTTGTTGACTTTCAATCCGAGGATTCCATAAATTGGCTGACATTCCAGCTCCAGCAAACTTATTATTTGGATCATATGGAATTTGAACTGTAGCAAGCTGAATATAAAAAAAATAATTTTTTTGTTAATGTATTTTAATTTTTTTTTGGTTAAGAAATGTAGTCAACCAAAAGATAATTCTCAAAGTTCCACTTATTTAATTATTTATATTTTTTTCATGCCCAAAATGGCAAATCAAAGGCCATGGAAGCATAAATTTGATATGCTTGACTTTTTTAAAAAACACATAAGAAATACAAGGATAATTTGACTTTAAAAAAAATGTTGGTCATTATGTTGTCATTAATTAAGGGGGGAAAAGAATATTGATATTTGTGTACCTTGTATCCTTGTGAGGATATGTAACTTGTTTTTGGCTCACTATTATTGTTAATCTGTGTAGAAAAATAAAATATATGATGGTCAATTATTATTATTACAAAGAGATTTAATTTGAGATAAGAAATGGTTTGGGGTAGTATTATCTTACATTAGCCAATGGGGATTCAAATGTGACACCTTCTGGTGGCGGAATATGTCTTTGTTTAATTTGAGATAAAAAGATCACTGTTTGTAATTCTTTTAATAGGAACGGTTCCTAATGGACAATCATTATCCTTTAACCATATGCTCGAAGAATTGATAACCATTGATGAGGTATCTGAATTTCGCACTGTTTTAGCTAAAGTAGGTTTCATCTATCCATCAATAATTTCAATTGTGAGCATCAACAATTCTCAATTATTATCAAAAAAAATTGAAAGTAAAATGAAAGAATAGAAACATGCCTTAGGATGAAAATTGTGATTTTTTAATAATTTATGATGAAATGCTGGTTGTTTGTAAAAATCTACACAATCATATATGTCTCCATATTTTGTCTGCAGGTAAAACATCATAAAAAGTACTTTTTCTAGATAAATTGAAGTCAGAAACAATGTAAAAGATACAATTATTTTCACAAATATAAAATTTTAAATCTAAAAAGTATATACCTTAATTGTTTTGATCGCTGATTTATTCAAAAGTTTAAGTTGCTTCTCCAACTCTAAATCCTCTGATTTGGATAACTTTATTTTTCCATGAACTCCATTATAACTCAAAATAAAATATAACACCAGCAAAGTTTGTTGAACAATTTTTTGGTGAATCAACATAATCTGCAACCATTAATTTCAAAATATTTAAGAACAAAATTGATTAACATATATAAAAATGAATTTACTAAAGATTAAATTGAACTTACTAGAATTACAAGATGTATGTGGATTGAAGTTTTTGATCTCCTATCAAATTTCCCTCTTCAAAAATTTGCTTTAATGATGAAATACTGTAATTATTAAATATATTGAGTTATGAATGGACCTGAAATAAATAGGATCAAAATAGATATATAATAGTTCATAATTAACCAATCAACCAACTCTTACATTTAAAAAAAAAATGTTTTCATATAATTTTTCTAATTACCTAATAAAAGTACTTTTTATTGCTTATTGTAATATAAAAAATAAGGTCATTTTATAAATATTTTGATAAGGTTTATTTTTGGGGCTTTGGGCTATTTTTTAAATTCAGCCCTTTTAAGTCAAATCAATCAAAGAGCAAAAATTAAATTACTTAAATTTAGATGATCAATTTATAAATTTCGCGTCAGTTAAAAATTTATATTTCACTAGACATAAATTCGATCTGATCTAAGAAAGAAAATCAAAGATCAACGTATTTGAAAGGCAATCAATATTAAAAGTGGTCAATGTGTATTAATTTCTTTTTGGATTTTACTTAGAATTTAACATTAGAATTTATATTTTTTTGACTGAAATCTTTTACAGAATTTATTAGTCCTGCTTTAAAATAAATAAGTTGTGTATATAATAACCAATTTAAATCTCATCAACCTACACAACTTCAATTGATCATAAACACACAGCAAAATCAAGTAAGTACTTTTTTTTATTATGTTTAATAATTTTTCTAAAAAAATTCCACTCTAATAACTAAATTTATTTTTCCCCATTTTTTGAACTGTTTCCTTAAAAATTGACTAGTAAAACTGTTTATTTCGATTTATTTGTCTTATTTTTTTATTTATTTCAAAAAGAATATTTTTTTCCTGTGTAGAAATCATTTAATCTAACTTTATTTTATAAATTCAGGCAATGCAAATAAATAGAGGTACTATTCAACAAACATTGTTGATATTATATTTTCTTCTCAATTATGATGAGGTTCATGGAGAAATAAAATTATCCAAAGTAGAGGATAAAGAGTTGGAAAGACAACTTAAATTTTTAAACAAACCTGCGATCAAAACAATAAAGGTATTTCTTTCAAGTTAATTAAAATATGGATAGCAAGATGCAATTCATGTGATAACCAAAATAACTTATTTTGTGAAGTTCTCATTCCATATATATCATATATGGAGATATATATGATTGTGTGAATTTTTACAAGCAACCTGCATTTGATCATCCATCACTGAAGAACCACAATTTTCATCCAAAGGCATGTCACAACGATCCCTATTTTGCTAGCAATTTGCAAAATTTCACAAGGACGTCTTGATATGGAATTTTGGTTTTGGATATATGGACAGATGAAGCCTACCTTACCTAGGATAAAGCAAACTCCAAGTATATCGATGTCTAACAGGTCATCAACGATATGGAAAAACAATCGACGTTGTCCTTTTGGATCAGTTCCTATTAAAAGAGTTACTAAAGATGATCTTATTAGACATAAACTTATGCCACCACCAGAGGATATCACATTTCATACTCAATTTTCTAAGGTATATAAGATAATGTTAAATCAATTTACTGCTTTAACATTGATAGTTCATGTGATTTATTTAAATAATCATGGAGGTTAACAATTCATAACATATACTATATGTTTTTTGATTTATTACTTATCTACAGACTAACAATAGCAACAGTGAACTTAAAAGAAAATTTTTATCATCAGCACAAGGATACAAGGTACCATGAACTTCTAATTTTCTTGTATTTGGTGTTTTTTCAAGTAAATTTAATTTAGTTGAAATAAATAAATTGATGTGTCAAAATATTGAAGGTTGCAATAGTTTCAACTCTTAATAATTGGCATAACAAGTTTGGGGGAGCTGGAATGTCAGCCACTATATGGAAACCTTATGTTGAAGGTGGGCAACACAGTGGATGCCGATTGAAAATTCAAAAAGGGTCAGATATTATACAAATTGGTTGGAGAGTAAGTTTACATTGTATCTATTGCCTATTTTGTTATAGTTGTTTTCTTGTAGAAATTTTATTCAGAGTTTAGAGGAATTAACGTTGCAACACTAGAATATAATGCAAGTTAGAATTAATGTATGTCAATAATGTACCATTCAATTATTATAATAGTTCAATTTCTTGTGTAGGTGGATCCAACATTATATGGCGATGGTAAAACTAGGATGTTTATATATTTTCAGGTTAGTTATTTTCATGAATATTTGTTAAATTTTATTGTCGAGATAAGAATGTTTAGCTGGATGTTTGATAATACTAGAAGCTTTGAGATTAGAAATAAGGATATCCAACGCATAAAGGTGGGATTGACCTCTATGGTGGACGAGATAAGGAAAGCGAAACTGAGATGATTTGAACATGTAAAGGAGATGCGTAGATACACCATCAGTGAGGAGGTGTGAGAGATTCGTTATATAGGATATGAGGAGAGACAGAGGTAGGATGAAAAAGTATTGTAGAGAGGTGATACGATAGGATAAATGAAGCTTTTAATTTCTGAGGACATGTCCTTAGAAGAGAGGATGTGAAGGACACATACTAAGGGTAGAAAGTTAGTAGGTAGTGTAGTTTTGTCTTGCTAAGGGTGTCTGGTGTTTGCCATGATACTAGTTGTTTTATTGTACTTCTTGATTTTTTATTTATATCATTGTTTTATTATTATTATTATTAATCTATCTAAGTATGTTATTTATTATGTTTCGATTATCACATTATTTTATTAATGTTTCTGGCTCCTTTCCAATAAGACTTTGCATTGTTACCTTGTTACTTGTTATATTTTCTCCATTGTCTCCTTCTTTGTACCTGGATTTTGTGCATTTGAGTTGAGGGTCTTTTGAAAATAATCTCTCTACCTCATGAGGAGATACTAAAGTTTGCGTAAATTCTACCTATATCTAGACTTCACTTGTAAAATTTTACTGAATGTTAGTGAAATTTCATCTTGTGTTCATATCATTATTAAGACTCGATATATAATTGTATGTGTTTTTTAGGCTGGTAAAAGGCATTGCTTCAACACACTATGTCCTGGATTTGTCCTAGTAAACAATGAGATACCTATTGAAGCGCCATTTACTAAAATATCACAACGTGGAAATGCTATATGGGAATATAAAATGTACATCGATCGGGTATGTGTTACACATCTCTTTTTACAATTGTTTCAAGTTTTTTCAATAGTAAAATACTTTATTTAACGAGATACATTTGAAAATAAAAGGATCTAGTGAATGAAAATTGGTGGGCTTTGGTTGACGAAGACTATCAAGAACTTGGTTTTTGGCCTAAAGACATCTTCACAGAATTGGCAAGCTTTGCTACCAACATTGAATGGGGAGGAGTGGCTTACGCCCTACCAGGAGTACTAACTGAACCTCCAATGGGATCTAGTTTTTTCCCCATTAAAAGATTTGAGTATGATGGTACATGCAAGAATATTACAGCGTTAGACTATACAGGTGAGACGCTGGATATAAAAACGATCCCACACACTGATAATCCCTTTTTGTACCAAGTTTTCGATATTTCAAATGGACCTGGTGAACACACAGTATTTTATGGAGGACCTGGTGGGAGAATGTAACTCTATTTAAGTCTTTGTTTATTTCTATATAATTATCAAGAGATTTATTATTGAACATCAGGAGCAAATTTCTCTTCCATTAAATTTTTGGTCTAATTTTTACTTTTTCTTTATAACAACAATAGAGAGCTTCAACTTGAAGATAACATTAAAGCATAATAAAAAATTGAAAGGGTAAATTTGATATGAATTTTTTTTTCTTGAAAATTTTGAACCCATAGAGTCCAACTCCCATTTCATCTTGGAGCTTTGTTAATGATAATTAAAGGCAAATTTAGATGGTTTACTAATGACAAAATATGACTAAACTTAGTGTGTGTTTGGAATAGAGATAAAAAGAAGTGTCCTAAATGATGAGATATTATTTCGAGTTTATTGTCTCTTTCCCACCTACCCAACACCCCCAACTCGTTATTCATCCACCCCCCAATTCACGAACCTTCACTTAATTTCCATCCTATTATATTTTGTTAGATAACATATAAATATTTTTGAGATAATTTCTTTTGTTTAATCAATAAACATCAGAAAATAAGTGAGAGATCAATTTATTTTTCAAAAAAAAACACGTCTATTTCTTAGTTCAAAATCCCTCTTACCAACTAGGATTAAAGAATTATTAATACACCTATTTTGCCCAAATTGAGAATCAACTAGAGTTATGAACATGTAATCTGATGATCAACTCGATATCATGTTATAAATTCATCCCATTCCAGAAGAGGTTGGAA
>DF360223.1:29506-43056 GCA_000787875.1 Solanum virginianum | reverse complement strand
TCTATTTTTCTTTCATACAAAACACACCCTTAAGTCTAACGCATGATAAAATTGAACAATATCGAATAACAAATTGATAATTTATTTTTATTTATTTTTTTAAAAAATATAGAATAAATTGTACTTTGTGTCATGAACATGTTTTTGTGTAAAGAGAAATCTCTAGAACCAACACATGGTACTCTGCGCACCTAGAAATATTTGATACCAACAAAAACCTAAAAATGTTGCTGCTGGTTTATTACAAAACATTGGTTCCCTAAGCCCATGGAATATTCAATTTCACTTTATATAAATTGCACCTTCTATAATTTCAAGAAACAACATTCATTTTTTGAGTGAATATTTTTGCTTTTCACTTCTAAAAAAAAAAAATGGATGTGTATATTCCTGAAGAGTATGTTATTCAACGAAGACTCGAGAAAAAAGCTGCTTCTGCTGCTGCTGCTAATAAAAAGATAGAAAAAGGTTGCAAGGTGTTTCAATCGGATAAAAAGGAGAGAAAATCCACTAATTACTTGGCAAAGGACAATAGTGGCTACATTTGCAAAAGAAATTCTGGTTCTTTTGAGGATAATAATGTAGTTTTCACTTACTTTTCTGCTTAATCTTGATTGATTAGCGTCTAATCATTACTTACTAAATTTTTAGAGATAGAATTAAAGCTATGATTTCAAATTTAATGTATAGAACTAGTTTTGTTTGTTATTCTTAGTAAGGGAACTAACTCTATGTATGTGAGAAATATTTTCTACATTTTATTTTCCTTTTCTTAGTTTTTGTACTAGTAGTCGTAGTATTATGCTTGTAACTTTTTTTATTCTTTAATTTCTATTACTCGTACTTCAATTATCGTGTTAGATTGAGTTTATTGTTCCTTTTCAAAACATTTTGCTATGTTTTTTTCTTGACTGAATACTTATAATATAGTTTTAATATATATATTACAGAGAATCATTTATAAAATATATATACTATAAATTTTATTGATAGATAATATATTTATCTTACATTTTAATACACTTATAATACATTATGTTTAGTTTCCTACCAAACAAGCACAATATATTTGAAAACACTTGTATAATATATTTATATTGCTTGCATAATTTACTTTTAATATAAGTAATATTTATTACAATATTGCTATATATTACTATAAATAGTAATTAAATAAAAAAGATATCACTAAAATTAATAATTATTTATTAAAAAGTATTTGCCAAGTAATTTTTTTTTTAGGTTACCAGTTCAAATTCCAGATTTGGCTAAAATGTGAAATTTCAGTTTGAATTGGGTCCAATGGTTAATATCAGTAATTTGGCAAGATTGAGCCCATTAATCAAATGGCTAATACTTGGGCCTAAATTTGACAAGCAAGGCCCTTTTTCAAGTGTCATATATACCCTAGATTGATTAAGATTTTTTGAGTGAATTTCATAAATGGCAAATATATAAAGCGTAATTCTGTTCCATAGCTATAGTTTGAGTAATTGCATTCGTAACTATAATTATAACAATGTTTGTATAATTTGTGTAATAGTTGTATACGTTTCTATAGTTCGCTATACAATTCGTAGTTTTTGTATAGCTTTTGTATATTTCTCTATACAATTCGTGCACAACATTTGTAATTTGCTATACAATTCACAGTGTTTGTATATTTCATTATACAATTCACAGTTTGTACATGTCGCTATATAATTTGATTCGCGTCCAACTTTTGTATAATCGCACACAATGTTTGTCACGCGAATTGTAAAAAACGCAAATTATAGCTGCAGTTAGATGTTTGCCACAAACCATAATTAATTTAAACTATAATTATATTATCTAATTAATTAGTATATATTTGCTTGTTCGCGTAATTTTTCTTGATTTTTTTAGTCTACAACATATGACACCAAAGTTTGTAATTATGAGATTATTATTCTTTTTTAGTTTTACATTTGCAATATATATAGGGTAGTACGATGTGTCCAACCTTTAATATTTCCAATTGCATAACATTGATGGACACAAAACATTGTCATGTGAGAATTTCAATTTTTGAATTGTCCACAATATAATAAATGCTATTTCATCACTTGACGAGTCTCTGATTTGATCTCTTGAAAATGAAATAAATCCTATTAAAAACAATTGCTTCGAAATAAGCTCTTTAATATATGACTTTCAATTTAATTGGCTTTTAATGTGCGTACGAATATCAAGTGGAAAATCAATTATTATTATTTTTGGTATGTACCTTATGTTTGAATCTATCTTTACATTTTTACACTTTTTTTTCCTTTTTTCAGCTTGTGTTAAAGAACATAAAACATGAGAGGATAGAAAGAGCCATCATGGGGACAACAAATTAAGGCAAAAGCAAGTCATGTGTTTGTGAATCTAATGCTGTCTTCTTGAAAAATCATTGGACCCGCCCAGCTCTCTTGTCTCAACACCATATAGTATGTGACAATGTAAATCAATGACGGAGCTAGAATTTCAATTAAAGAAATTTAAAATTTGAAAAAGTGAGTACACGAATTAGCTGCAAAAAAAGGTTCGACAATTACTATATATAAATAAAAAGCAATTTTAACTATATATTTAAAAAAAATACAATTTTCTTTCGAAGGAAAACCTTAGATAATTGGTAAAGTTATTGTCATATGACCAGGAGGTCACAGATTCAAGCAGTGGAAACAACCTCTGGCAGAAATACAAGATAAGGTTGTGTACAATACATCCTTGTGGTCGAACACTTCTCTGAACCCTGCACATAGCAGACAAAGCTTTAGTACACCGAATTTATTTTTTTCTTCGAAAGGGATTCAGGTGAATTGTCTAGCTATAAAGTGACTCTACCACTATTGTATGTCTCTTTATATATATATTTAGTGAAATTTTTGACTCTGTACTTATTTGGATAGAGGGTGGGTGGGGGTGGGGGTGGGGTTTGAAGGTAGGGAACCATCACATGAACACCTTGTGTTGTCTCCTCTTTGTGCACATTATCTAATGATTAATTCTGCACCTTCTATTCTTCTTTTTTATAAAGAGATTATCAATTTTTTTTTTTCTTTTGATGAATTTTACTTTTGTGTAATTATCTTCTTTAATGTTTTTCTCTCTTTTAACTTTAGGGTAACCCCTTCTACAAGTAAATGAAAATGAAAGCTTTTGATGACATGTGATCATGTGAGTGAAAAAAAGAAGACAAGAAAAGAGAACATAAAACATCATTATTGTATATAAATAAAACTCTATCCATTTAATATTACTTAATTCTTGTTGATCTAATATATTTCTTAAGAAAATTAATTTTAAAAATATTTTACTAAATTAAATATTTTTTAAAAAAATTTAAATTTAACTATTACTATTTTACAACAATAATATATTCAGTGAAATTTCATAACTGAGGTCTGAAAAAGGATAAAATATACGCATATTTTATCACTACCTCATAGAGATAGAGAGTTTGTTTTTGAATGACCTCCAACTCAAGTATATTAGTCTTAAAAGCAAAAAATACTAGATATAGAATAATGACTAGAGTGAAAAGCAATTAATAATTTTATACATATAATAAAAGTAGTAAAATATTTGTTGGACAGTAATAACACAATATATAAAGATGCAACTAATTTTACTAACCTACTACATCACAAGGCGAGACAACATCTTACCTCTACTATGCAAAATGATTATTTTATATAGTCATTTAGTATCGTAAGAGTAGTATGAGAGAAAAATATCAAAAAAAATTAATTTACTAAAATATATGAACAAAATAAAATGTTTATTTTTAATATAGAGTCAAGTAAATGAAATGGACAGAATAATAAAAAAGCAATCATCACCCTCGTGACCAAAAGTGTGATCATCTATTGACTAATTAATTAGCCTTTTTCTCCAGCGTGATATATATTAATTAAACTGCCACAATTTCAAGGTTTTTATTTTTCAGTATTAATTCAAATACTAAACATAATTATCATCACAAGATTTCTAAAGCCCTTCTTGTTAATTACTTGAAAAATTCTATTTTGACTACCTAATTATTATGGCCTTAGTAATATTATTTGTTTTGAGTTTGGATCTGTACGATTTTAAAATACGTCATTAGTAGATAAAGTCTGCTTACTTATATATTTAACATTTCTCATGTATTGTGTCGATGAGAGAGTTCTATCTGAAGATGAATTGTTATAGATCTTGTCTTTATTATTTTAAGTGTCGTCTATAAGTATACTTTTCAATATATTTAATTGACATGTGGCTAGATCCTCGAAGTTAAAAAAACAAAAAAGGTAATCAAAGCTTAATTAAATACAAATTGCAATTTTCTTTGTAACTTTCAACAAAGATTTGTCATGTGAAATAGTTCTCATCACATGACAGAAAGCAACAAATTGAACCTAATAATTTAATAATCCAAATGTATATATATGATTCGTAAATTATTGGACTAATTAATATCTCTTGGATTTTCTGATTTTTTTTCTATAATGACAAAATAATCTTTAATATGGTGATTGTAGAAAATGTCATTGTCTGATGCTAATTATATAAAAGAATAATAATAACTCCTTGTTACACATTATACATATATGGAAGTGGAAAAATTAAAAAGGAATTAACCCTTATTATATTAAAAAAATCTATAAAGATAATATAATTGGTGGTCTTTCACAAGTCAACTTACAATTTAATGATGTAAATATATTATACACTATGTATATATAAATTAATTAACCTTTGATAGTATAGAAATATCTTTGATAAAAAAAAATGGATGTCGGTGGAATTACATATAGCTCATATGATAACTTTTCAAATTTATTAAATTTGAGATCTAACTTATCATATGGTATACTTTTTAAATTTACTATATTTGAGCGTTTATATCGAGTGAAAGAAAGTGAGAAATTTTATTCAGAGTGTTCAAGATTTAATATATATGTATGAAAAATAATTTTTGATCGAGATATTTCATTCAATTTTTTTATATACATAATATATTTTTTTGACGAAGGATATCCAATTGCTCATCCTAAACTATATGTGGCTACACCACTACTTATACCTATCCCGAATATACTATATGTTATTTTATTATATGTTTCTCCTTTTCTTTTCTTGATTGTTTTGGTGATGCTACTGATAAAGGGGTGGATCGATGAGGACGAGTCAAAGAGAAGGGCTAAGAGATTTTTTAAATTGATATGAAAAATAATGTATATGACACCTTACGAAATTAATCTCATATTAAAATGAGAAAAGAAAGTTAATTAAAATTAATTTTATATGATATAACACAAGTTGATCACATGGTTAAGCTTCTGGGAGAGAGGGAGCTTCTGGACCATCTTTTCCTGCTAGATAGCGAGTGATCATTCAGTAATGAACACTAGCTGAAAGCGGTCAGGAATGAGTACCTAACCCTTACGGGAATCGAATCCATGTCTTTGACATGAAAAAACAATGTCATAACCACCGGACAAAAGGAACCAAAAAGCGATTCTTCATATGCCTCAACTATGACAATAAAAATGATTCATTTTCTTTCTATACACAATTCAAGATTTCGTTTGTATTCATATTGACGATTTTTGATGTGAATTTTTAAATTCTATGATAACATAATCTAAAAAAAACAAATCAATAAGGTCTACTAGATTAAAATAAATCATACTATCATGAGCTTTGGTCGTAAAATTCTTAAAGTACTTATTACCACTATTTTGTCCCTAATGTTGTTGAGATCGAATTGTTCAACTGAGCAAGTAGCATAAGTCTATGTAGATCAATGCAACTTAATTATTTGTTAGGTAAGAATTACATAATGATAGAGTAATAATTACTACCTAATTACCTTTTAGCAAAAACAAATAATAAATAAATAAATAAATAAATAAATAGATAAAAATGTAGTTAAAAAATAAAAGTTGATTAGCAAGTAGTAGATAAAAAGAAGCTCTCACGAGAAAGTTGAAGAGGACCATCTTAAAAAGATCATCAATCATATTTGTTCACAAGTATGTACTCATCTCCAAACTTTTTGCATCAATATTAAGTTATCTTAATAGCCAAAAAGAAAAATCTTGAAAGACTAATTTGACTTAATTTAGATGTTGACAATCCTTTACATCGATTAACTAGTTTACCAATAATGGTAATATTTTTTCACCCAAATTAGGGAAATATATCGAAAACTACGGACAGTAAAAAAGACTTACTTCTACCAAAAAAATTCATAATCGAAGAACTAATGCCACTCTTATTTCGAAACAGACTTTCTATCTCTATGAGATGGTGGTAAGATCTGCGTACATTTTTCGCTCCCCAAACCTCACTTGTGGAATTACACTGGATATGTTGTTGTAAAACGTCATTCTTATTGTTCTCCAACAATCAAAACTCACAAATCACACCATGAAGTATTCATTTTAGAGTTTAATTTAGATATATCAATGATGTGTACAAGATATCTACATAATCAAATTATCTGTGTTAGGTAACTATATGTAAATATCTTCCTAAACAATAATAATTGATATATAGTCTAAATAGCGAGTACAAATTACCTCACTACATAATATATAGAGTAAAACTAATTAATACTATCGATGTATATACGTTAAATTCTGGTGAATTAATAAAAATGTTCATGGTGGCCATACCTTATATATTTAACATTTCTCATGTATTGTGTCGATGAGAGAGTTCTATCTGAATATAATCTTTAGGACCATCTACCCCTTTAAATGGCACAAAATTTTTTTGGACCCATTTTTAAAGTGAGTTGCAGTTAGAAAGGGTAGTTATTGGTACTCACACTGAGAAAAGAATATAGCAAGAAACTAAAGTCTTTTTGAGATAGATGAACAATGTCCTGCCTTTCACTTTGTGCATATTAACATTTGCATCTATGCAGCGGATCTAGAATTTCCACAATATGGGTGTGTCATGAACAAAACGAAAAAAAGATAACGTATATAATGGAAATTGATTTTTGCTTCCTTCAATAAATAACTTAACTTTCAACAAGTATATCATTTAGCTGTTTATGAGTACGAATATCATCAGATAATAGTAGATTAATTTTAATGTGTACAACATATCTAATTTGGCAGAAAAGATCAAGAGTTTATGTGGATGGATCATAAACCAGAAGCTACAAATTCGCTTGTGAATGTGTCATGAGAATTTAATTATACTCTTTAATTATTAATATAAATAGATTTGTATAATTAGTTTTTAACTACTATCTGATTTTTTTTTAATTTATGTGATACACTTTTACTAGATACTTATCATAAGAAATAAAAAGACTTTTGTAGAAGTTTGACATTAATTCTTAAAAATCTTATCGTACCAAATTCATACTCGTACGTAAATCAAATTGTGATAATAAATCGACAACGCTTATAATTTTTTCTTCGATACGCCACTATATATAGGGCACGTTGTCTATGCTTTTGCAAAAAGTAATTAACGGAATATACACAAAATAGTAACCAAATGGATATTACAATAATATAATAAACTAGCCACATAGTTGGTACGTAGGCCAAATATTCTATATGGTCTGGTCATATTCAGCTGGTGAATAAACAAAGAAGTTATTATGTTTTCAAAAATAAAATTTAATATAATTGATATAAAAACGTCAATTCTCTCATGCCCAATCCATGAACCCTCTTTAAAGCCAAGAAAAGTTAGTAATTATATATATTTTTTTAACTAAAACCTAACAACCCATTTTCCCTTCTATGGAAGTTTCAACAATTTTCATGTTACACGTATGTGTCCTAAGTCCTTATCAACATCCTCCTATCAACATCCAATGTATACTTTGTGTAACCAACATGTAAGGATCCAACCCGTCAGTGATATTATTTATTTTAGGTTTAGGTCCTCATGATTTTAAAACACATCACTAGTAGGTAAGGCATGGTCTGTGTTTTGGCGATGTGAGACTTCTCATCTTAAAATGAGTTGTTACATATACACCCCCTATGTGGATTCAACGTCTTCGCTGAGGTTTGCCCACCGCATGAGATTTGGCTAGACTCAATACTGATGTTTGTCCCGCTTCACCGAGTCGCCTAAACTCAGTTGAACTTTGACCCACATCGACGAGGCTAACATAGGAGTGACTCTGTTATCATCTGCAATAACCCAGTTCACTAGTGATTTGTCCACTTTGGCCTAGGGCCTCGTGGCTTTAAAATGTTTCACTAGTAGATAAATCATGTTTATTTATATACCCAGCATCTCTCAATTACTACGAATCTTTTTTTATTTTAAGACTTATAAGAAAAAGCAAGTCTGAACAATAAAAAAAACTAAAAAAATCCTCTCAATCACTTAAAGGCGGAAGAAAAAAGTTTCCTTAAAAGTTCCATATTAGAAAAAATTCACAAATTTTAAAAGACAGATAATATGAATTTTAGACGGAAATTATTATTAAAGTCTTATATCATACATGTTTTAGAATACACAAACTCTCTATTAAACTAGTAAAGTCCATAAAAAACATAAATAATTTTATTTTCTTTTGGTAACAAACATAACTAATATTGGTACTTCACTATTCCTAAGACGTAACTTAAAGTGACCCCAGAATTTTATTTAGTCCAACAGCTTACCTTTTCAATAATTCTTTTCTGTGTTATATTTATCAAATATCTTCATATAATTTATATATCACATATTCGATCTGTATCGAAAGCAATTACTGATATATATTTGCATTAAAGTAGATCGTTTATATCATACTTCCTATGACGACCTGCATAAATATAAAATACCTTACACTTATTAAATTGTCATTTTTAGATTCTACCAAACAAACCTTTCTTTCAAGTAGCTAATAGATATTCCATTTATTCCCTACAAAATTAGTAGCAACCACCTAAAAAGGTCGAATATTTTTTAATTCAATAGTTATGACTCAATAATTTGGAGTATCATTAAATTATTAGTGTTCAATAAATGTTGTTGATGAGTATTAGATAATTATTCTCCTACCGGTCAAATAGGTCGTCCGACTTTGCATTTAAAAATTGTTAACAAAGAAATTAATTTTAGTAAAATTTAATTGAAACATTATTAGTTGATGATTTTTTGAGAATTAATTCTCATCTTATATTATACGTTTGTATGTTTGAAAATCGAAGACTTCTTCGAGTATTTGTTAACTTCCAAGTTGGTATAACTAATTATTAGGTGTCAAAATAATTCATATAATAGCTGTGAAAAGTTATATGTACGTACTTTTAATCTTCATAGTTTACTATGTATATAACTCTTGAGAAGAAAAAAGAAAAAAATTATGTGGATAAACAAATATATACTAGTTAATTAGCTAATATAACTATAGTTTAAATTAATTACGGCTCACGGTAAATATTTAGTTGTAATTACAGTTTGAGTTTTATATAATTCGCGCGATTTATACAAATATTGTGCGTGATTATCCAAAAGTTGTGTGCCAAATCTAATTGTATATCAAAATATACAAACACTGTGAATTGTATAGCAAATTATTGTTGTGCATGAATTGTATAGCGAAATATACAAACATTATATAAAAAACTGCGAATTGTATAGCGAATTATACAAATATATATAATTATTGCACGAGTTATACAAATACTGCTATAACTATGTTACAAAATATGGAGCATAATTAAGTTTTATATGTTTGTCATTTATGAATTTGCTTGAAAAAAACTCTATTATTTCCATTTCTTTTCATTGGTACTAATCGCATTCGTTTTCTAGCAATTATTAGTTGAACAATGGAAAAACATGTTATTTAAATCAGCGGTTAATCCTTGAAATGTTAGGCTTATTGTTGCCCTCTAGAAATGAAGCCTGGAATACGTGAATTCAAATTCAATCAAATCTAATATTGAACACGGATTAAAACAAAACTATCAAGATTAAATTATTTGAATTGACTTACCTATACCACGTGCTATGTCATATCTTATTATTATTTCATGATTTAATTACTGGATTGTTTATACTTCACTGCGTTTACTTTTTATTTATTTATTAATTATCTGCACATTTTGAGGCTACTATTATTACGATATTTGGGTTCTTAACCAAGATTAGGATATAACAATTCCTTAATCATTACTTATTAAATATTTATATTCACATTATATATATAATAAAATAAAATAAATGTGAGGGACATGTTATGGTGAAAAATAAATGATGACGGTGCCAGAAAAAAAAAATAAAGAATTGCAGAACAAAATAATTCTTTTTTTGGTAGGCATATAAAAGATAACCACAGTGTATTAATTTTTATAATTAATTATATTAATTAATTTATTAAAAAGAATTAAAGAAAGACGTACCATACATTATCAATCACCATTTGTCAAGGGGACAATAAATTAGGTCATTATTGCGTTGATTTTTGCTTACGTTATAAACTTATAATATTATCCAAATTAAATCTTAAAATAATTTAGCAAAAGGGCAATTTTTTTGGTTAAAAGGTCTTTTTCTGGAAATTAATTAAATGAGTAATTAATCTCACTTAACACGTAACAGTGCTTTGGGTTTTGTTCTACAGTTCCTTTGTCGTCAAGCCACCGTCGGTTTACTATTGGAAAATGACCATTTTACCCTCTATTTCTTTTTTAAAAAATATATTTTTTAATATTAATTTAAACAAGGTCAGGAAAAATTACAAATCAAAAAATTATATCCTGATTAATAAAGTGAAGATTCAGATAATCAATTACACTAATCTAGTAAGATTCATCCTCTTATCTTCTTATAAATTATATCTTGATTAATAAAGTGAAGATTCGAATAATCAATTACACTGATCTAATAAGGTTCATCCTCTATCTTCTTATATACATCATATATTTAATTCTCATTTTCTTAAATGCTTATTTACAGAATCATAAATAAAGTGAACAACGTCATCAAAGATTATTGTAGAGTCGTGATAAGTCATTCATTATTAATTAGAGATATATTTCAGGTTCAAGTTTTGAGGATGTACAATGTCTTAGATGAGAGATGCTTTATTCGAAGTAAATTTCAGTACGCAAGTTTAAATTAATTAAGTCTCAAAATAAGTATCAAAATAAAATTTAAAAAAAGGAGTAAAAATATACCACACGTGATTGTTACACCAAAATTAATATACTATATCATTGGGAAGTAATAAAAAGGACAAAAATTATGAATAAACTATAGTTTACTGCTAAAACTCTACATATAAATATATGTCATATATTTATCGACCTGATATAAATATTATGTGTGAATAAATTTTTATCAGTCCTAAACATATGATATTTTGCAAAATACAAAAAATATATTCTCATGTTATAGTTGGTACAAATTAAATTTTGACTATTCAATTCTATACTTAAATAACTTTCTCTCACTCTTTCATGTTGTTTTAGTGAAATAATTGGAAAATTAAATTGGAGAATTTTGTAGATTATTGGCATATCCAAACTTGAATAAGTTTGATAAAGTGAGTAGCTTTTAATATGTATGATTTTTATTTAAGTGACCCCAACAAATTTGAGAAAATGGGACATTTGACCTTTTCATATGTATTGATTTTTAAATTCACTTTTATAATAATATGATATGACATTAGAATTTATGAGTCTATAAGAAAAAAAAAATAATGGACCATTCACCTATAATTAGTGGCCACCTAATCTCATTTACTTTGTTAGTGATTTTGCATTTTTCTTAAAAATTGAAAAGAATATATACATATATTCTCCCTTGAGTATGTGTATATATATATATATATTTTTTTTTTTTTCATTTTTAGTTATATCGCGAATCTGCTTTGACAATTGCTATTGTTCTTTTCTGTACTATTCTATATGATTTTTTCAATTCTATATTTTATTTATTATTGATTTTAATATACTTTTCTTAAGCCACAGATCTATTGAAATAATATTTCTATCTTCATACTTCACTAGTGATTTATATTGATATATTGTATTATAATTCTATCTCGAATAAATAATTATTTAAACCAGAAAAATTGAGTTATGTATTAACACTGCAACATGGCTTATTATGACAAACCAAGATTTTTAAAACTTTAGCGTGCTTGTTCTTGTCAAAATATTTTTTGATATGTATAACAATAATAATAACATATCCAATGAAATTCTACAAGTGAGATATAAAGATAGTAAAATGTACGCAAATCTTATCACTATCTCTATAGAATTTGCTTTCGAAAGACACTCGTCTCAAGCAAATTTATCTACTTTTGATATATACCAAAAAGAAAATTTTAAGGAATAAAGAATTAAGAAAATTCACATAGAGAAAATTAATTTATCTATTTTTTTAAAAATAATTTTTACGATCTATATAACATGATTGTGATTTAATGAAAATTGAATATTACCAAAAATAATTGTTGAATAGATTGGTGATGTAGCAACAAACTTTTTAGCAGACCCCAAAATAGAAAAAAAAAAGGTTTTTTTTCATTAGAATCCTAGGTTGTAAAATAAAAAAAAAGAAACCTCACCAAGAAAATTTGACTAAGAAAACTAAAACAATTTAATTTTGATGAATTTTTTTTAAAAAGAATTTTGGTATTCTACCCAAATGCTGAAAGTGACACATTTTTCTTCTTAATTGACATATTTAATTAACCATTAAGCAAGATCTTCTTATAATAATTTGAAGGTCATGTAACATTATGATAGTAATGACATATTTAATGTGATAATAAGATATATAACTTTATACAAGTATCTTTATGAAATAGAGAGTCTGGTTTTAGTATACTATGACGATCGTTAATGTTACTAATAAATTTACTCTTTTATAATTTTGAAAATTTTAATTTTTTAATAATATGATTATAATTATAAAATTTAAAAAATATTTTAGTATACTTTACAATTTTAATTTAAAACTTTAGATATTTTTAAATTTCACGTCAAGCCTAAAATCAATGAATAAAGTAAAATAGAGACTATCAAAGGATGTGATGCAGTTAATGAGGTTATTTCTTCCTTAGCCAGATGTTTCGGATTTGAGCCTCGGGAATAAAAAATCTTTGGTAGGAGTGACACCCTATGCATCACGAATTAGAATATAATTGGATTTCAACGTAAATATCGAACATCAAACATCGGACGAAAGAAAAAGAAGGGTAAAACAGAGAATATTAATTATATTAGAGTGCAATTAATTTAATAAATTTACTAGAAGATTTCACCTAATATCTGATCACTCAGATTCTTGAAACAAGACAAAGAAGCTTCCCTTTACAATAATTTATTTTCTTTTTTCTCTTTCCCCAATTGTTGAAAAATAAAAACAATAAAGTCAATTATTTAGCCAAAGTAAAAAAATAATAATAAAAATAAAAAAACATTAATATAAGTAAATTGTCACTATATTTGAGTAATCTTTTTCAAAAGGGTACTGTTCTATATATATATATATATTCACAAGATACAGAGAGAGAGAGAGAGAGAGAGAGAGAGAGAGAACCACTGTGTGTGTGTGTGAAA
>DF360223.1:18633-29432 GCA_000787875.1 Solanum virginianum | reverse complement strand
TGGAAGAAAATCCACTTCAGATCTACTGATCTCTCTCTTCTTAACACATTCTTGATTATTTTCACAAGCATTTCATGTAAAACCTCTGAAAATTTCAACAATGGCTCCATTTTAACTCACATTTCACTCACTGTTTTTAAACTCAGTGGCACGCGTCTCCTTCTCTGTTTTTTCCTCTCTAGCTTACCTTTTTCAGCTCTACACTGCAAAAATCAATCAGCTGCATGGTCATTTTCCGGCGGTTCGCGGGAGCTCCGGCGAGAAGTTGAGGTGGGGTTTTGGGAAAATGTGGTAATTGAGGGTTAAAAGTGGAAAAAAAAATGTTCAAGTCTTCGAGATGGAGGAGCGAGAAGAACAAGATCAAAGCTGTATTCAAGTTGCAATTTCATGCAACTCAGGTACTGGTACATTTTTTTTGGAGAAAATTTTGGTCCAAGATTAGATTTTTATTTACACCCTTTTCTTGGAAATTATTGTTGAATGCATTGGGATTAACAATGTGAAATTCAGTGATTAGTTGCACCTTTTTTTTTCCCTAGATTCTTGAATGATACCATCTAATTTGTGTGTATGGGACAGTGGTAAGGTCTTCGCATAGACCCCACTTGTGGTATTCGACTCGGTATGTTAATCTCCTTGTTGTTGTAATTTGTGTGTATGGGGTTAAGGTGGGGAGGGTGGGGGATGGTTGATTTTGTTAAAATGAAGTTTCAGGTCTTACACTGTGAAGATCTTTGATTGGACATCATATGATTCATGTTATTCTGCATTTTCTTGTCAATAGAGCTGGTTTCTGCTGCCATTGTGGGTTGGGGTTTGGGGGTGGATTTAGGGGGTTGGTGGGTGGGGGTGGGGGGGTTGAATTGGGTGGTTGAAGGATTGACTGATAGGCATTGAAGTGTAATTGGATATTTGTTAGATGTCACAGGTAAAAAGAGATGCATTAATGGTATCTGTGGTCCCTGCTGATGTTGGAAAGCCAACGGTAAGATCAGAGAAGGCCACGGTTCGTGATGGGAACTGCTATTGGGAAAATGCAGTTCTCGAAACTGTGAAATTTGTTCGAGAGCCAAAGACAGGGAAGATTCATGAGAAGATCTATAACTTCGTTGTGGGAACTGTAAGCAACATTTCTAGTTTACGGTTTGGCTATGTTTGTGATAATTAAGAGAGTTATATGAGTTTCTTTTGGATCTATATTGAGTAGGGTTCTTCCAAAGCTGGATATGTTGGCGAAGCTTCAATTGATTTTTCGAGTTATGCTGATGCAACTAAGGTGTCCTTGGTGTCTCTTCCTCTTAGAAATTCAAAATCTGAAGCTGTGTTGCATGTAAAGTCTTTTAACCCTTTTTAAAGAATGTTTTAGGATTGGTATTTTGTAAATTCTTGGCAATGGTGTAATTGTTTTCCGATTGATATATGTTAAACTATAGGTTTCGATACAGAGGATTCAGGATTCTGCTGATCAAAGGTGCTATCCGATTTCCAGAAGAGTTTCATGATTCTTTTTGTGTGTGTGTTTAGTTCTTGATTGAAAGTTGAATCTAATGATTAAACAAAAGTTTCCATTCTTTTGGTGTTTTTACAGTGTTGTTGAAGAAGTCGAAAATGCAAAACTTAATTCTCTGGATAGAAGTTTGAGGTCACAATTAAGCATTACTGATTTCGAAGCAGTAGTCGAGGACAATTCTATTGAGGTAAATACATAGAGACCTCAAAGATTTGTCTCTCATTTGGTCATATTTTGGAAGCATTTTGACACTGTTCTTGACCAATAAATGTGGGATGAACTTCTCAAAGCTTGCTATTGCACTCGCTTCATATATGTACGCGTGCGCGCACACACACATACACACAAGAATACACACACAACATGTGTATATAGTGCATATATTAGTCAATCATTCAATCGACTATGCCTTGTTCTTGATTTTCTGATTCTCGATTGACATGATTGTGTCATTACTTGTCCTTTATTTAACAGGATGATCTGGTCAATAAACCTGCACCTCAAAATGCTGGAAAGAACGGCAACTGCCGGACATCAAGCGAATCTGATATTACCCTGTCCAGTTCTGGGAGCAGCTCAGGGCTTGATACACCTTGTGAAGTTCCATTGAAGAACAGCAGGGGCCATCACGAGCAGATGAACTTTCCATCCTCTCTGAATCATGCTTTGGTTCCCCAGAAGCAAAATAGCAATGTCTCAACAACAGTTCATGAAGAAAGTCCGGATGTACAATGGGAGTGGATGGGAGGTTCTGCTTTCGAAGCGAGTACAGATGCTTCTGCAGGCACTCCAAAAGAAGCCCTTCTAAGATTAACATCACAAGAGGACTCAGATATTGTTGAAAAGCTCAAAACAGAGCTCATCGCTATGGCTAGGCAGGCAGACATGACAGATTTGGAACTACAGACTCTTCGGAAACAGATAGTCAAGGAGAGCAAAAGGGGACAGGACCTGTCAAAAGAGGTAGCTAGCCTGAAAAAGGAACGACATGCGCTCAAGGAAGAATGCGATAAATTTAAAGCCTTGCAGAGACGTATGGATGATACGAGGTTCAAAGACAAGTTGATTTATGACAATGGAGATATTCAAGCTCTTGTAGATGAGCTTAGGCAAGAGTTGAATTATCAGAAGGACCTTAACGCCAATCTTCAGTTACAACTCCAGAAGACACAAGAATCGAATTCTGAACTAATTCTTGCTGTCCGTGATCTAGATGAGATGTTGGAACAGAAAAACCAAGAAATTGCTAGCCTACCCAACAAATCGACGGCCTGTGATGATGCTGAAAAGTTTCAGGATGTTATCTCCAACTCCAAGCATGAAATGTCTGATGAAGACGATGAAGAGCAAAAAGCACTTGAGCAGCTTGTGAGAGAGCATACTGATGCCAAGGAAACACATGTGCTAGAGCAAAAAATCATGGACTTACATGCAGAAATTGAGATCTGCAGAAGAGGCAGAGATGAGTTAGAGATGCAGATGGAGCAACTTGCACTTGATTACGAGATACTGAAGCAAGAAAACCATGACATGTCGTACAAACTAGAACAAAGTGAGTTACAGGAACAATTGAAGATGCAGTATGAATGTTCTTCTTCATATGCCACTGTTGGTCACCTGGAAGCCCAGATTGACAGCTTGGAGAGTGAGCTGAAGAAGCAATCTGAAGAATTCTCCGACTCTTTAGTCACCATTAGGCAACTCGAAACTCAAGTGAGAAACTTGGAGGAGGAACTGGAAAAGCAAGCCCAAGAATTTGAAGCTGATCTGAGTATGCTGACTCGTGATAAAGTTGAACAGGAGCAGAGAGCAATACTAGCTGAAGAAGCTCTGAGGAAGACAAGATGGCAAAATGCTAGCACAGCAGAGCGGCTTCAGGAGGAATTCAAACGGCTCTCTGTCCAAATGGCATCCACTTTTGAGGCTAATGAAAAATTGGCTAGCAAAGCATTGAATGAAGCTAACGAGTTCCGCTTAGAGAAAATGCATCTTGAAAATATGCTTCAGGAATCATCTGAGGAGCTTCAGTCAATCAAAGGCCATTATGAAGTAAGGGTTTTTGAGCTTTCCAGCCAGGTGAGTAGAATGTCAGGTCAAATAGAAAAGTTGCAAACTGAAATTGCAGAAAAATCTATGCAAATACAGAGACAAGAAGAGCTTGCCAAAGAAAGTCAGCTGCACTTGTCGCAGAAAATTATAATCCTTGAAGCTGAGATTGAAAATCTAGAAACAGACAAGAAAATATCTTCAGATCATGAACAACAGAAGAACAGCCTGATGGCAGAGTTAGATACGATGAGGACATCAATCAAAGAGATGGAATTGCTTGTAGAGCAAGGTCACAGCGAAAGAAGTGAACTGGAGACTAAGCTTGCATTAGTGAGAAAAGAAACCGATGAGTCTCTTAAGGAATTAAACAATGCGAGGTCTCTTAAGGATGAGAAGGAGGCATTGGCTAGGAAATTGCAATCAGAAGTAGATAACCTTAAATCTAGGTGCAATGAAATGAAAAGGATGTTGTTTGAGGACGAGGTGGAGAAAGAAAAATTGAAAAAACAAGTGTCTCAATTGAAAGGTGATTTAAAGAAGAAAGAGGATGCATTGAATAGTTTAGATAAAAAGTTCAAGGATGCCAATAGTCGAGTAATAGGTTCTAATGGAATGAAAACAATATCAAAGAACAGCAAATCCATGCCTGCATCGGCAGGCTCAAGAGAGGTTGCAAGTCTTAAAGAGAAGATAAAGTTGCTTGAGGTAAATATTTACCAGCGTTTACTCTAACTGATTGTATTTCTAACTTCAATATGAGTTACTATATATGTGTATTTGTATATTATTATATATAAAGATTATCTTTGTGATATTACTTGGAAATAAACTCGGTACAGTAAACTGTGTCCCTTCACGCTCAGAATGCACTCAAACTGTTGTTAATTCTATACGAGTTTTTAATGACCAACAGGGTCAAATCAAGCTGAAGGAAAGTGCACTGGAGAGATCAACTAATACATTTTTGGAGAAGGAGAGAGATCTTCAAGACAAAATAGAGGAGTTAGATAAAAGATTAGAAGAACTCAGTCTGAATGCAGACAGACTCTCTGAACAAGAGTCCCCGAAGGTCAGCTACAAGCCACTAACTCATTACTTTACTTTGGTAAATGTCAGCAGCAAGAAGTTTATGCTTCTCTTGAGAACTTATAAATTGGTGCACAAGGATAACAAACTGAGCATACAAGTACTGTTGTACGGTTATAACTTAAATGCTGACCAAAATTAACTTGTTCAAGCTGAATTGACACTCATGTGACTTTACCACATATTGAACTTTATGAAATAGGATTGTGAGTTTTGGTTCATATATGATACAGGTATTTGCAAAAGTTCCAAGTCCAAAAGATGAAGGTTCCTGTCAGATGTCGACAAAGAAGAGGTACGAGCTCTCATATTCTAGTTGATCTTTGGCATAATGTATAAACAAACTGTCAAACTTGACTTTAGATAGCAGGTAAGCACTTCAACTTTGAGAATTCATATCTAGATAACTCAACTCGCAACTAGTCACTCCAGCGCATTTCCATTGTTTCTCATGGACATTTGACACTGACGTAACACATAAATTTTGGAGGATCTTGTAAGTTGGAGTGTTTAACTGACATAGTGGAGATGAGTTGAGGTGTCTAAATGTGCATGCATACTCAAAACTGGAGTGCTGACTTATCAGCTGAGACGAAGTTTGAGCGTTTGTTCATGTATTATGCCTTGATCTTTCTAGTGTTATATTTCAAATCCTGCTTGAATGGCTTACAAGAAATATGAATGTGTCCTTTCTTTTATCATTTTTCTTATCGGAATACCTTTGTAGTTGCAGCTGCAATGGCTACTCACTTAACAAGGAAATGGAAACATCATCTAATACAAGACATATCGAAGAATTGTCCAGCAACATTGAAATCTTGAGGGACAGAAACAAGGCAATGGAAGATGAACTGAAGGAAATGCAAGAGAGATATTCAGAAATAAGCCTCAAGTTTGCTGAGGTAGAAGGAGAAAGACAGCAGCTAGTAATGAAATTGCGCAACGCGAAAAGGATTCCATGAGACAGCTCCAGGGAGGTAATGTAACCATGTTCTTTCAACCAGAATATTAAATGTGAATTGTAACCCAAAAAAAGAAAAAAGAAAATTTAAAATAAATGTATATTGGTGGGGGAATTTTTCTCTTTTCTCATTTTTAAAAATATTTTGTTTGTAGCATATAGTGCTTGACTTTAGCCTTTAGATATTATACAAGAATGTAAAGTAGTTCATCACATAGGTTAATATGTCTCACTTACAAGTTGTGTGGAGTATTTTTACCTGTTTCTGTGAGTAGTAATTGGTATCATCTTCTGTTAATCAAGAGAATTTTTGTTTTTTGTTTCCATATTTCATGGACAGAAAATTTTCTGTCTTTAACATGTACAACAACATACCTAGTGAAGTGAGATATGGAGAGGGAAAAATATACGCAGACTTTACCACTACCTCATAGAAATAGAAATGTTGTTTTTGGAAGACCCTCATCTCAAAAATCATCCCCAATAGCTGGAAAATACTAGATATGAAATGATTAGAATGAACAACAAATGAAAATATGTAGAGACAATAACAACAAAATAAATGACAGACAATAACAACAATATATAACGACATGACTACTAACCTACTATAACCCAAGGCTTCTAACCTTGTACCCTAATATGCGATCTCTACTTCTTTCTATCTAAGGTCATATGATCTCGGCGATACGGAGCTACGTCATATCCTGTCTAATCATCTCTCCCTAATACTTTTTCGGTCCATGTCTACCTCTCCGCTTAACCCCTAAATCCATCCTCTCGCACCTCCTGACAGGTGCATCAACACTTCTTTTCTGTACATGTTCAAACCATCGCAATCGTGCTTCTCTCATTTTATCTGTCACCAAGGCCACCCCTAACTTCCCTCGAAAATTTTTACTAGCTATTTGATCATTAAGAAGTTCATTGAGTAGACAACCTACCTAATGCAAGCATTACTGGTTGCTTTGATAGAGCGCATTCATGATCTACGGGTCACACAGAGAGAACTTTATTGTTGCTTCGAGTTAAATATGATTCACTATCCTAGAGAATGTATATGAAATGGTTAAATAGAATTATGTGACGATAGAATTGTACATTTCAATATTATTCACAAGATTACATCTAAACAACTCAATCCTCAAGGTACAAACTATAATTAAGTTCTATTTTCCCTGTTTCCAAGAACAAAGGGAAGATAGAGATTACAATTATTATTACATAGAAAAAGTGACTAGGAAGAAATTAAACTTAATACCAATAATCAAATAGTGTAATACCAATAATCAAATAGTGTGATGGATTAGAGCACAAACAGTTACAAGAGCCATAACTAATGATTGATCAACATGAGGTTCCACCACTAATGTTAATACATCATCTCCAAATAGTACTCCTGAACTTGCTTGTTTGTGTTTTACCTTATAATAAACACAAATTACCAACACTATTAGTAAAAATGTAAAATGACTTAACTCATATATTAATTCATCTCTTTTAGGAATAATAATGTACACAGTTATCTTTCAGGTGATTAATAAAAAGTAAAATATGTAAGTACGTTTAAAATATAGCTTGGCTCGTAAAAGAGAATCAGTTTACTTGCCCTATTTGTTATAGAAAAGAGGACTTTGCCATTGGAATCCATGAGATGAACTTGTTTGCTACGTTTAATGTTGTAATTGTCAATTCTAAAAGCAATTTGTCCTTTAGAGTCATAAACAGTGCATCCATTGCCATGGTAGACAAGAGATTTCATCCACAAAGTGAAGATTTCTCTTCTTGGACTAACATAAGAGTTATAAGAGGAAGAAGAATTTGTAGTTAGGTAATTTGACTTGTTTAGGTGAACTTTAGCCATTGAAATTGTAGCTTTGGAATTTTTTTGAGGTGAAGAAAACAGTATGAGCACAATATATTTATACCAAAGATAAAGAAGAAGAAAGGAATCAACAAAGGGAATAGAGCACAATATGAACTATTAAAGTTCTCCACTTTTAGTGGTATTGAATAGGTCGGCAAGAGAGATTATCCTCTATTTCTAGTCTTAAAATTGTCCGTTCAAATCATCAGAAAAAGAAAAAAAATGAGAACTCTTTGAATATTTTGACGATAAAATTCGTCGAAAATGTCTGTTTAGGAAAATATAAAAGATTTTTTAGATTTGTGGTTCTAAATTAAAGTTATGTCAAATATATCAAAAAAAGAGGTCATTCTTTTTTAAACGAAAAAAGTATTGTATTTTCATTGGTGTTCCAATAGCAACGTACTTTGATAATTGATTGCTAGACCACGTCTTGAATGTTAATATTATCCCAATTTTTAAGTTCCGTATTAAAAAAGGTAGAATAGGATAGAAAGAAGGGAATATATGCAAAAGTCAATTTCTAAAACAGCTAGATATTTAATTTATTATGGAAATTGACGGTTGACATTTATCATATAATATACATTTGTGTTGGTGCTATTTGTTGTCTGGTGGTTTCTTTTCGGCTAACTTATTTACAAACCGTTAAGGATTAAATAATTTATACTTTTTCTTCAAGTGTTGGGAGTTCTAAGCATCTCCTAGATGTAGATATGTACGTTACTTTTAGATTGTGATGCCTTCGAGGGCAAGTCAATGAGGATGGATCAAAGAAAAAATCAAGAGATGTTTTTCGATAGGATTATTGATCGAGAATTTTTCGAAAAGAGAGAGGAGAGGGGCGAGCGAGCGAGGGCAAAGAGTGGAGAGAGGTGAATTATATATATATATTTGTCAAATTATATGTGTATATCTGTCAAACAATTGTATATATATGTAACTATACATATGTATTTGTATATTTGACGAGTGAAATTGGGAGAGAGAAGAGAGGCGAGCGAAATCGAGAGACGCCAACGAGAGAGGGAAGAGAGTGGAGAGAGATGAATTATATATGTATATCTGTCAAATAATTATATATATAGTTGATATATATATGCATTTGTATATCTGACAAGAAATTGCAGAGAAAGAGGAGTGAGGCAAGAGAGAGGAAGAAAGGAGAGAGAATAATATTATATTGTGTTTAATAAAGTCCAATTCCCACAATTGAATTATCCCAATAAATAAGGAGAAGGAAGAGCTTTTTAATGCATTTGATAAGTTCACATTATACTTTTGACTTAAGCTAGCCTTAAGAAATAAAATAACTGCCATCCACTATTAAGAATAATATTAAGAGATGACTTATTATAAAAAATTTGGCAAATCAAAGCAAATAATACCTGCCATAAAATCGAATTGTGATTATTATATATTATATAAATCTAAAAGACGGATTTACATTTTAGCAAGTTCAAGCACATCCACTATTTTCAGCTCAAGTTATATAAAATATATAGGGAAAATGTACGAGTACCTTTTTAAACTATAATTAAAATTTCAGATACACATTCAAATTTTAATTTGGTCATATTATCTTTTTGAACTTATTTTTTTCGTAATTAAATACCCTTTATTTGTCTATTTAACACGTCTAACTAACTAAATTATATTGTGTGTAGTACACGCGCAGACCTCACATGCCACATAGGCAAAAAAAGGGCATTAAATTATAAAAAAATATGTTCAAGGGGATAATAGGACCAAGTAAAAGTTTAAGTGTGTCTTTAGAATTTTGGTTATTAATGTTAACAAATTAATATTTTGAATGATCTCTATAATAAAATAAAATAAAAAATCATCTAGATGAATATAGTTGGTATAAAAATATATCAAAGATTTGGCCCCCTTGCATGAATACACTATGCACAGATATTGCACAACTGCACAGTCGAAAAAATGAGTACTATTTTTTATTTCGTTATATATGTATGCAATATAAGGATTTTAATCAAGTTTTGAAAGAAAAAGAACTAGAAGATTGGAATTTCTTACTTGAAGCCAAGTAGCGGATCGCGACATATCGCTCTCAAATTTTCTCTGCTAATTTTTTTGATCTAAAAATACATTTTGACATTTTTTTAGCTCGAACATATCCCTAAAACTAATAGATCATATTATATAATAAAATTTGGAGATATAAAATAATTATTATTTTTAAGTAGATGTGTTATCTTTTATAAGCAAACTCTAGATAAATATTTTAAGTTATTCAAAATTATAATTTAAAATGCACAACTATCCCCCCTCCCTTCCTCCCTCCAGACAATAACCAAAATTCCAGAGACACACTTAAACTTTTACTTGGTCCTATTATCCCTCTGAACCTATTTTTTTCGTAATTTAATGCACCTTATTTATCCTTCACCACACACCTAAGTTTTTGTGTGTACTACACACGTGGACCTCACATGCCATATAGGCAAAGGAGCATTAAATTACGAAAAAATAAGTTTAGGGGGTTAATAGGACCAAGTTAAAATTTAAGTATGTTTCTGAAATTTTGATTATAGTTTAGGAGGGTACTTGTGCATTTTCCCAATATATATATATATATATATATATGTATTGTTTTTAAAAAATATTTGTGTCTAGTGAATTTGTTCTCATTATATATATATATTAATAAAGTAGTGAATAACGTGGTACTTTATTCTACTAGCTAATTTCGTGATGATATATTTTTGGGTGTGAACGATTCGATTCAATCGGTTATTTTTTTTAGAAAAAGTTATATTTAATTTTTAATTATGTATAGTTAGACTTAGCTTTTTTTGAAATTATTCCAAAAAATTAATTATTTTCGATATTAGTTTATATCAATTAATTTTAAGTACTTTCTTTTAAAAAACATAAACGTCACCAAAGAATCGACTATTATTATGTACAATAAAGTATAAAATGAGAAAGTATTTGACTCACACTTTATACCATGTGTCTAATAGAATAAGTACTAACCACCATACTAAAATTATATCTCTTAAAATAATATAACTTGAAGCACCTCCTCAACAGTAACCACCAGCTCCAACCGGAAAATTATTCTTATTATAAGATATTAATGCATAATTTGATTTGCTAGAAAATCACTTGCAGAAAAACGAGGAATTAAAGATCTCTTGGTTACTTACAAAACAAATAGAAGAATCGAAAGTGTTAGATGTGGAAAAAGTTGTGTCGATTTTATTCATAGCTAGTGTTAGAAGTAGCAAAATTAATCTATAAAAATATAATCCGTCCAATGTGTTCAAAATTCGGACTGATTATTGACTTGTGGCAAG